>JBBIGC010000104.1:13278564-13291082 GCA_037576955.1 Lepidarchus adonis
ATCTTTGCCATTTTAAGTCTTTCTGTACATCCAGAAATAGGATGTACAGATACAAATCCTCTTACGATATCACAAAAGTCACGAAAACTTCACTTTTTTTATAAACCGGATTATAAAGCGCAGGGTTCAAAGCTTGTGCAAAAAGTAGCAGCTTATAGTCTGGAAATTACGGTAATTCAGTACAAAAAACGACCTCCCCAAATGATTAGTTGAATTTAAATGTATTGTTTAAGAAGCGTGTCCCAGAGGCTAAACATTTCTGAACGTGTGAATGCTTCTGATGTTAGTAAGATGATGGTCTTCACAAACCTACGTTGAGTTTTCATTTGCTCACTGTGTTTGGGAAAGATTAAGGAGGTCAGCGTGATGCCTTTGGTCCAGGATCTAAGGGCATGTACCCCAAGGCCAAACCTGCACTGAACTTCTCAACACACATTTTAAAATCCCATTAGTTAACACAACAAAACAATCAATCCACTTTAATAAGTCCCATCTTACATCCTGTATGCACTAAGGATGCCAATTTATATGCAGGGGAACGGCAGTCACTTTTGTCTGAGCTGCTTTGAGAAAAGAGGATTAGTCTGTTTGCTTTGCTCTCATTTTTATAATGTTGTACTGTCGTGGAACCTTTTGAGTGTTACTGCGTTACCTCACTGGCCCCCGTGCACGCGGCTTCCCCCCGAGTGAAATGCAGGAATATTAAATCCTTGACTTCTCCTGTCAGTGTGTGAGGCATTTCTTTCTGTTGTTTTTATTCTTTTTTTTCCTTACGAAGATATATTTACTCCCCCGGTTCTTTTATTTCTATGGGTTGTACATGTCTTCCATGAGATTAGTTTTTGATAGTGTGTCCTTTGCTTTGTTTGTTGACATTTGGGTGATTGATGTGGATTTATTCTGCCGATGAATAGCAGGTCTCACCCAGAGCTCAGATGAAAGTGTCATTTCTGTGAGTCTGGCTAAAATAGTAGGAAAACTGTTCAGTTCAGAGAATTTCTGTTTCAGGCAGAGACCAAAGGCCTGAATAAAATTCCAATTCACTGAAACAAGGAGCATGGCATTTCGACTGATTGTTAATCTGCTATGTGTTCATAGTTCATACTCTCTCGTCTAGATGCCAGTTTGGCTCTGTCTGAATATAGTCATTGTCTAAGCTTTGGTTTTATTATCACAAGATGCCATGTTTGCTTCGCTATGTTGCCACAGCCCTCCCATGATTTAGCATGATGCTAGCCCATGAGCGTGTCTGTTAGCTAAGGTAACAGATGTCGATGGCTGTGTATTGTGTTAAGGGGATTTTGTATTTCCCCAACACTAGGCCACAGCTTATACATTGATTTTTGCAAACCTGGTATTGGGTGCAGCTTGTTTAAATGAGGAGGTTTGTCTAAAAACATGAACACATTCACTACAAGTATAATTCATTACAAAAAGACGACATCCCCAAATGATTAGTTGAATTTAAATGTATTGTTTACTGCAACAATGAAGTTAGAAATGCAACGCAAAGCAAAGATAGATCAGTGACGGGTCGGTATAAAATGCAGAACATGTAAAGTGCCACTTTCCACTGGAAACCGGAAACAAACAAGTTGTTTGCTGGAACTAGCATAGGTTAGCATTTAGCCTAGCCGTCATAGTAGTCATCAATGCACCAAAATACGCAGACTCTCCGTGTTTTGTAAAATAAAATCGGTTGTAGAGTAGATCATCTAAATGCAGCATATGATTAGCTTTACTAAGTACAACCTCACAATCTGATTGTCATACACGCGTTCATCTCGGATATTGCAGACATTGCATGGAGCTTAAATTCTGCAGTGTAGTTCTTGCATTGTGGCATGATATCAGTAAGTTCCAAATGTTATTAATTTAATTGTTTATGCTGAACTATGGTATAATGTCACTACCAGTATAGAGTGTCAAAGGTCTCCAGGGGTGTGTCTAGTTAACTGCTTTTACTTCAGATCAGAAAATTCAGTAACGCTGCAGCTAATAACATGGCGCAGCTTATCTTAAAGTTTTAAAACATAAATGAGCATTTTCTGTGGCTTATAGAATGGGGCGGCTATAATGTGGGGCGGCCTATCATTGGGGAAATACAGTAATTAGTAATTAATGCAAATTTATACAGATTTATGGCTGCTCATATCATCAGCTAAACGGATTAGCTATCTGCTCTTTCTCTTTTTCTGCTTTGTCTCGGTCAGGCTAAAAAGAATGTTGCTACTGCAACAGCAATTCAAAGTGCACGAGAAAACGTGAATACAAATCTGGGAAATAAGCCAATTTCTGCCTCCTAGTTAGAAACTGAGGCCACTGCCTCTGTGCCATAGACAAAATATGATTAGATTCATCGCTATACTTATTATTACCAAATTACTAAAGCCAGAGTAAAGTTGCACTCTTCTTCATGCGTAATAGAAAGCAAAAATTATGCACAACTCCCAAAGCAACTTCCCAGCCATTTAAGGGATATTTTAGTGTTGTTTTTTTTGTTAGGATATAAGCCATCTTGGATCTTACAGTATACTCTATGAAGTATTAAAAAATTGTATATAAAAATGTAGCTGCTTCTACCAAAATGCTGGATGTGATTTCAGGTTGTCTCTTCCAGTGATCTAGTCACATCAAGCATTATTCTGCAAAAGGAAAAAAATACAATTATTATTACATTTTAAATATATTTTATTTTTTAGTAAGCTGCTAAAATTTTGCTTTTTGTAGTTCAGGAAAATATTTATTACTATAGTGCTGGCAAACAATTATTCTACGAAATTTTTAAGTCAAATATTTGTGATGAAAGATTGTGCATTTTTGTTAAAATATATACAAATGCCATTTCCAGGAGAGTATTTTTTTTTATATTTTGTAAAAAATCTTTTGTTGAACTGTCAAAAAACAAAGAAAAGATTTCTAGCATTTTCAGTGACCAACTTGTATTTTGTAAATGTATAAAAATTTAGAAATTGATTCCTGCAACACACTCAACTTGGGACAGGATTATGTTTACCACTGTCTTACATAAACTTTTCTTTTACTTAAACTTCATAATTGTTTGAGACCTGGAATTAAGTGGCGCACTCTTGTTACAGTTCTGGATTACTGGCAAGACAAAAAGACATTGCTTTGATGGCAGCATGTCTTTGGCCTCTGTGTCAATGGTGAGAAATGTTCTTTTAGAACTGAACTGAAATTGGTGCCGTGACCCTTGTTTTCATGCAAAGACTGAGCCTTTATTGAATGTGTCTTTTATACTTTTATTACTGATGATAGTTTTTAAGTACTAATTCATTTCTAAGCCACATCTGCCTGTGTCTAACATTCAATTAATCTGTTACTGATGTAATAAAATATATGTACAGTATAATAATCTAAGTAATTTAAATCCACAAACTCAAACTTAATAAATATTCATTTCTGTTGATTTAATACTTCATTATTCAATACAACGATAAAGTGTTAAATGCAGTGCGGTGCAGAATGGTTTGATATTAGCAAAAATTTCTTCCCTGTCATCTCTAACATGAACTATTTTATGTCTTTTGTATGTTTGGCTTTCTGTATTTGAAGTTGTTTGTGATAGCAGCTAGATGAGGTGATGCACCAGAGGGAACATTTCTCATGTTCTGACATGTTAATTAATAATGAACTGCTATGTAACATACCTTCATGCTAAAAATGCTAGTGAGGATCACAGCAATAATGAAGATAAGCAAACCGTAATAAAGTAGCTCTGACTTTGTGTGTTTGTTTTAATACTGATTGATTTAGATGTTTTTTCTAGAATATATTTTATTGGGAAGAGAAAAAATGAGATACAGGCAAATGAGAAAAGTAGGCAAGTCAGTAACAGCTATACATGTTATATAGCAAAGTTGCACTCAAGGACGAGTGAAGTAACATTCAACAGTCCTTTCAGCCTATAGTGCTCTCAAAGCAGTTTCTGAACAGAAGAATGTGAATCTGAAGTCATTTTTAACCTCATAATAAAAATCATTTCCTAGTTTGAAAAATTGGAAGTGTTTTCAAACCTCATTGATCACATTGTAGAGAGAAATTAAGGAATACCTTATAAGTTTTAGACTTGTTGCCTTGTATGACTTTGCAATTGAAAGTAAGTCACAATGACATTGGACTTTCTTTGTAATGAAAGAAACATTTTCAGACGTCAGTGTGAACATTTTGTCTTTTTATGTTGGCAGTTCACCATGTTCATGGTCATAATAGAGCAAACACAAGTAATGTGTCAGTGTATAGCATGTTGCACACTAACAATTATTCCTTTACACACAATATATTACTGTGGTTTTCCAGCAGCGTTTGTGAAACCTAAATGTTAGTTACAGACAAAATAGTTGTTTGGTACTTTGAATATCTGTTCTAACTTTTATACTTTCTTTTTAGTTATTTAGATAATAAATAATAATAATAAGTTATATTTATATAGCACCTTTCACAAACCCAAAGTTGCTTTACAGTGAAAAGTGTTTGGAAAAATTTTGGATGTTGATTTTACCCTCTTAATAGCCATTTCTAATTGGTTCAGAGTCTTAATACTCACTTTGGGAGATGGTTACAGTTTCAAGTAGACTGTAGCCTCCACTGAAGATATTGCAGTTAGAACTGCAGTTATTATTGTTCATCTCGGCGGAGAAACCGAGCATGAAGACTCAATATCGCTGAAGATATAGGATGACCTACACGTGATCTTAACTTGGGGAAAATGATGATTAAAACAAAGTATTGCAATATAAGTTTTTAAGGCATAGTATTGTTATTGTATTTAGTAGTTAAAATAACATAAATTCCATTCTAATGTAAAGGCCATGTTTTTTTGTTGTCTACAAGATGACACTAAGTGGAGCCTGTGTTAAACTTTTTGTATTTTTGTAAATTACTTCGGGTTGAAACTTTTGTTAAATATGTAAGTGCACATTCTTTTTTTAATTTTTGAGTCTACTTAAATGTAAATGCTAATGTAGATTTAGTTTTTGTAAACGCTGCTACTTTTTTACTTCATGACTGTATTAAAATATTCAAAGTGAGGTGAATAAAGTGTGTTAAAAATTATAGTCAAATGTAATCAATCATAATTATTATCCCCAGTTCACACAGTCTATATATGTGAAGTAAACATTTGCAGAAGGTTATCCCGTCCTATTCACACTGATGTTTTTAGCTGCATTTCAGGCTAAGTTTTGAGCGATAATAATACAGGGAAACCAATCAGGGTAGAGGATAAATACGTGTATTAATCTTAGTAAAAAAACACAGTCTATATAATAAAAAACGATAAAGAAATGTTAGAAACTAGTCATATCGTCAGTGGAAAAAAAACAGAAAAATGTTAGATATGGGTCTTTTGAACATTGTTGTAGAATTGAATTGCGACTTCAGTATCATATTGCTGTGTATTGTGACTGCAGTTTGTTGTGCAGCACACCAGACAACCTTGAGGTGATGGAGTTAGTGACCAGTCTGTATTATTTAGTATATTTATCTAAAGGATGTGTTTTTTGGATCAAGTAAATGCCTTGATTTATCCAAGCAACCCAAGAAACTGTTTTGGGGATTGAGGATTGAGACAATAAAATATCCCAGTGATAATTTGCATAATTTGCATACTTAAATATTTTGAAAGCTGCTATTATAGTAGCAATTTTTAAATAATATATTGTGCAACCCTATTCTGACTTTTCGGTGTAAAAGCTTCGACTAAAATGCAGCTTTCTACCCAGCGACCCAGAGAACTGATTTCTAAACAACAATGTAATTCAATCAGCAAAACTATCGTCCCCTTTAACTCAATTCATTATAAAATAGCAGGTTGACAGTTGAATGAGGCTGTTTTGCAGATGCAAGCTACTGCACAGGCTAGTAGCTCAACATTCAGTCTTAATGTTTTCCTAGATCTGGATGAATTTGCGGTCAATGCGGTGGTATAATTTATGTCACAGCTGCCAGAGGAGCCCGTATAAGGGGTCAATATCCAGGCGTAATTTGTCAGGAATCATCAAGTAAGACTGATCAATACTTTTTGACCCCCACACTGTATGGCTGGAACACAAAGGTATAAAACATTTCCTGGCCCGAAGCTGTGAGAGCTTGACAGTATCCATATCATGCTAAAGTGCATGTGTCACTAGCGGGGATTTGGTATTTATGCAGTTGTGTAAGTCCCACAGATAGTGTCAAAGTAGCTGAAAGGATAGAGCAGTAGAAGAAAGGATAGAGTGGATTTTGATGGTGATAACATTTGAAAAAGCCTTTTTTGTGTCAGTGTGTGTGAGTTTGCCCTGAAACTTCTGGTTGAGGCTGGTCATAGAAAGTGAATTCCATTTCTGTCTGTATTTAACAGCCCTGCCGCCCACTGTAGCCTGTGAACTTGACTGCGTTTGGATTGATGTGAGATACCAGCGGATAAATAGTGTCACTGCAGTGCAGAAAAAGTGCCTTTAATATTACAGTCTGTCCTCAAACACGTGCGATTGCATCCTCGTTTGTAAATTACAGCAGATGCAAGGTCTTTAGTGCCAATTCAAAGCCTTTAATGGCCTAATAACTGATGAGGAATTCAAAGCAACGACAGGGAAATATTTAATAACTCCCCGCTAGCATTTCGTGACCATGATGTTTAAGTGCTGCTCCTCGGCCTTGCGGTATTAAGAATTGTTTATAAAATGACTCCTGGCAAAGGTGCAGAATATAGAACCCTCACACACATATTGAATAGATTTTTAGTATTCTAGGGATGAATGTTAGCCTCCGAGCAAGTATAGAGCAAGCAGGTTGCTGAATGAATACAGCTCACTTCAGGATACTATGCCTTTGCTTTGCATAGGAGGTTAGTGACTACAAAACAAAACAAAACTGGACACAATTCAGAGCTCTTGGTTATGTCTCTATGTGCAAATATTTCAAAAGTTGGAGGAATGATCTCTAGCATATGGTTGTGATCAGTAACAAAACTTCTAGCATAAGGTTCCATTGAGTTGAATACATTGTATTGTGATCAGATACATACCTAAAAATTTCCCAAGGGTGTTTTTAGAAAATTGCAATGTTACATACTTCCATAACAGTATAACAGATTGCATTAAAGCATCTACAGCACCCTAACCCTAGTACACCTAACCCTAAACCCTCACCCTAAACCCTAAACCCTAAACCTAACCCTAAATCCTAACCCTAAACTCTAACCCTTAACCCTAACCCCTAACTCTAAACCCTAACCCTAATCCTAACCCTAACCCTAAACCCTAACCCTAAACCCTAACCCTAGTACACCTAACCCTAACCCTAAACCCTAACCCTAAATCCTAACCCTAAACCCTAACCCTAAACCCTAACCCTAATCCTAAACCTAACTCTAAACCCTAACTCTAAACCCTAAACCTAACCCTAAACCTAAACCTAACCCTAAACCCTAACCCCTAAACCTAACCCTAACTCTAAACCCTAACCCTAAACCTAAACCCTAACCCTAACCTGCCTTGATGTCTGATTATGGTTGGACCTACATTCTACAAGGTGGTAGATCTCTGAGATCTCTGATGTAGATGCACTGTTAACATAATGAGGAACTAAGACCAGTAGATACATTTTGAGGGAATCTTTAAACATATCACGATTCTATTAGATTTGATTAAATTAGATTTTAATTTAAGGTGTCAAGATACAATTATAAAATGATTCATGCAATTCTACCATGAAGTATTACATTTTATGAATTTGAACTCATTTGGACTTCATCTTTCTGCAAATATTTCAGAAATCTTTAATAGAATATACATAATCATATTTGTGACCAATTTATGAGAAAAAACATGCATAAATTACTGAGATTTTCTTCCCTCTTCTTTGATGGACTGCGCCAAAGTCTGTGTCTCTGAATTTATTTTACAATAAAGGAAATACAGAGCCTTCACAAAAGTCATATTTTAACCTTCTGGGAATCAGTTCAGAAAATCCTCAACAGAAAACAGCAAAACTGTTTTAATCATTTTTCCAAACCACAATAAATATATGTTCGTGGTGATAAAACTGTAGCAAGTAATTAATGGTTAAATCATTTACTGCACTACTCTTCTAATCTTTTTCCAATATCACATTTTTCAGATGTATTTCTTTACAATGTACAGTCGTGCATGAACATGATTTATTTTACTTGCAAAACAATATTAACATTTAATAATCCTAGTCAGTCAATATCTTGGGAACTAGTTAAAATTCTGCTTCCAAATATTGGATGGTAACTACAAATAGTACTGAACTGGGTTAAAAAGATGAATTGAACAGATTAACAGTATTAATATCAGCACTTATTGTTTCAAAATTAATTGTATATCTTTTCCATTCATCAGCGTACTGTCCAGGTGAACAGCTCTATAAATGTCAGGTGCCTGTAACTTTTGCACTATACTGTATTTAGAATTTGCGTGGAAAATGAATATTTTTGATCATGACTAGGCATTAATCATCACCAGCTCACTCGGGTCAGTTTTACCACACAGTACGAATTTTTCCATCACACCCACCTGCCTCCAGGGATGAAGGACAGACAGCTGAAGATAGACTCCTACTGCATGTCACCCAGCAGGTCTATCGTATTTGTGTTCTTCCCTTGTGCAAAATGAAGTTTCCAGGATTTTACAGCTTAATCAAACATTACGTCTTGGAAATGGACGCTGTTGTCAATTCGAATACAGGAAACAACTGAACTTTTTTTCTCACCATTGAGGAATTAACGTGGTTTAGACATCGAACGTGTTTAGTCGCATTTTAAAAGCAGCAGATGTTACTCGATTCTCCCAAAATGGTTCTGATATCTGTTGAAGTGAAAGTGCATGTTGCTGCCACTGGCTGGTGTAATTGTCACATGTGTTCGGACACTCCTGCTGTGGTAGTAAAGTGAACAACAAGTCCAGTCAGAAATACCAATGAGGTGTGCCAACCAGTGTGCCAGGTGAAATGTTGCCATAGAGAAATGAACCGTATGAAGTTTATTTCAGCACGTGTGTTTTTTGGCCAAATTCAGTAGGTTGTATCCATCTGGCCTTGGGCAGTCTACCGTCCTGGGAACCACAGAAACCTACACATACCAGTATTAACTGGTTATATCTATTAAATCGCATATTCTGTACAAAAACAATTCTGAAACGACAGAATCTATACGTTCTTTTTCTCACTGCTGGGTTGTACACTTGGTACATTGTTTCCTATTGGAAATGGACATTTTTATCATCAACAATGCAGTTGAAGAAAAGGAGAGAGCAAAAAATGACCCGTTCCCTTATTCAGTAAAGCTAAAATAAAGAAATAACAAATGAAATAACAGTGTTTGTTCATTATGAGGTTGAAGCACACCCTTGGAGAACAAGAGGGGTCTAAGAAATATATTTTCGAATGGTATGGATCATTGTATTTTAGTTCGCCTTGGACTGGGCTGAGGCTGAGATTTCTTCCCCCTTTTCTCTGAAGGCTCAGGGAACAATAGACAAGGACATTGAACCCTTCTCTCAAGGCCATAGAGGACCCGCCTCAAGGGGGAAGGGATACAGCCAGCTATCGACTGAGAAGATTACCTGGAAATACAGGCACAACATTAAACTACTGTATTGCATTCACTGAGTTGCATTCAATGAATCCCATATTAGCTGCTATGCTGCAGACTGCGTTTGTGAAGGAAAAGTATCTGATGGTACATGTCAGAGAAGATTGTACTGCCGCACAATATGGACAAAATGGCTATATTATGATTACACTGCTGCATATTGTGATTGCAGTTAGCCTTGTGATGTAGTCTAATGTAAAATAAACCCTTAGAAAATAGCATTTTTTAAAATTACTTTCTTAAGTACGTTGATTTTTTTTTACATAGTGAGTTACACAAAACTGAATTACATACATTTTGTATCAACAGCTTTGGTGTCAAAAAATGGGGCAGAAACATTTATTTTAAAAATTAAGTTTAACATTTCTTATAGCATTTTTCCACTTTTAGTGAACTATGAATGGAAACACTTATATAGTTTTTAATATAATTTTATATAAATTGATAAGAATGTTTGCTAGACTGATATTTACTACCTTAATGTATCCAAACATGCACAAAATATCGCCTGGGCTGTCGAAGTTATATCTGAATGTTCACACAACCAAATTTTAAGTGTGTATTGCAACATTTCCCGTTGTAATTGGTTTATTACAATTATACAATATACAGTGGTGATGCACAGTAATGAGCGTTCATAGATATTTAAGACTTGGATTTAAAGTAAGCAGTGTAAAGGGTGTTTTTGTTTGTTTTGTTTTTTAAATTTGTTGTTTTATTGATGTATTCAGGTGAAATTAATAATGCTGACGATACTTCAAAGGCAGTAATTGTGTTTTCAGAACACGAATAAAGGAGGGTGCATTGAATTTTAAGCAGCTTTCTAAAAAATATTAACTCATGTATACACGTAATGCTCTCAAACGTGTTTTTCAGCCATTTTTATTCAAATCATTTGTTAGATTTAGACTTACTGCCATGTTGGTCAAAAAGTTTCAAGAGTATGTTTTTCCCATTCTCACTTATTAATTTTTTTGCTACACATTTAACACTAAATATTTAAATATTGCATATCGGTTTTAAAAATAATCTGTGCTTAATGAAAGCTGTTTGCTCATTGGCTGTGTAACTCAGCAGGTTTATGGTAGAAGTCAGAAGACTTGCATGGAGAAGGAAAAGGTTGAATGGAGAAGTGGAATTCATTAAGCAGCTTAAGGAAAAGTCTTATGCCAGTCAACAGGATGGGTGGGATTAAAACAGCCCTGCTGACTGAGGGGCTGTCAACCCACACTGCTTTCTCCTCCAGCTCCGCACCATGAAGACCCCCGTGCCTAAAACGGTTTAAGTAGCTGCTTAAATCCAGCAAAACAAATATACAGTGGTAGGAAAAGAGATACAGAGGCTAATTCTATTCTTTTGTGACAATAAGAGCAAAACCAGCTTGAATTTGCTGTTATTGGAAGCTAACACGCCTCTCGTTATGTTGCTCGCGTGTGGCGCAATTCCTGGAATTTTCTCCCCATCTTACAGACCTCAGTGCTCATTGGGCAGAATTACAGCTGGTGCATTACTGTGTGAAATGAGGCCGTTTGGATGCTGCGTACAGGTCAGTGCATGGCACACGTGACTGATCAGACTGTGATCTCACCAGAATCTGAACCTGGTGTCCATGGTGTGTGTGGTCTTGCAGTGGACACTGGGAGCATTCTTCAAAATGTATTTTTTTCTTGTTCATTCAGAAATATCCGTAGCATTGTGGGTAACGCTGTATTACTGGAAAGAGGAAAAGTGCAGTGAAATCCATAGAAGCCTTAACCCAGGAGTATTGCAGCAGCCACTGCAATATCCCTCTTTCACCACGTATTACCTTCTACAGAATCAAGAGCTAGGTTTCCTCTGGTGTGTGTGTGTGTGTGTGTGTGTGTGTGTCTGTAGGGAGGGGTGAAGTTAATTAAAACAGCAAGTGCACTAACATCCTGCACCGTCACAACAACAGGGAATGATTTAAACCCAGTGGGATATTAAACAAGCCCCCAACTTCTCCACTGCAACGAGCAGGTAATGTTGGTTCTTTCCTTAATTACTTTGATTGCGGGACGAAAATTTCTCTCTGGCTCAACCCTGAATCAACACTTGCATTACAGAAGACGAGATTATTCCGAAGGGACCTCCCGAAAATAAAGTGGCAGCACGGATGAAACGCTCCCGTCGTTTTGTCTTTAACTCTCCATATGTTTCACAATGAAGGAACGAATACACACTGCAGCAGGTGCTTATGGCCCGAGTGATTCTGCTCCATCCGTAGCTCTGTGCATAGTTTCTGACTCTGGCAAAGGGGCCAGTGCAGGATGTGAGCTGTTTCCATGGTTACAAACCCTACTCCCGCTGCCTAGCAAAAACTGTGTCATTATCCGGTGCTGTGGATAGAGGCCGAACGGAGGCGCAGTCTGCCGGGCCGCTTCCTCTCTGCTCTCTCGCCGAGCCTGCCCATGCATCTTACACACATCATCCCAATTTGCTCCATTTTTCCAGCCCCCTGCTCATTTCGGCCCCCTCTCCGTATCCCATCCCAGCCAGTGCTCCTGGCCCTGTGAGGCTGTGCGTTTTCGGGACTAAAGAACACGTGTAATCTGCACTGATCATTTAAGAGCCATGAAAAGCAAAAGTGGAAGTGAAAAATGGAGTTACGGCTCAAGTGCGCTTCCTCTCAGCACTGAAGTGTAATTTGGGTAATTCAGCAGGGAACTTTGCACAGACCAGGTAGAGAGTGAGACTGTATTTTTGGGTTTGCAGAATCCAGGCAGGTAGAGAAGATTCAGGTTTGTGATGTTTTCATGTGTAGAACAGGTTAAAAAAAACATCAAAAATGTATTTTGCATGCAGTCAGGTGTGTGTGTGTGTGTGTGTGTGTGTGTGTGTGTGTGTGTGTGTGTGTGTGTGTGTGTGTGTGTGTGTGTGT
>JBBIGC010000104.1:13367657-13379041 GCA_037576955.1 Lepidarchus adonis
GTTGAGTGTCCACAAGTGTGTGCACAAGGTTTGAAGAGTCAGAGTATTTGTAAAGCTTTTAAATTGGCACCAGCTGATATTTACTAATGATCTGATTAAGGTCTGAAAGCCCAAACTTTTGCATAGTGCCATAATATTTTTTTTTATTTTTGTTCAGTTTATGGCATAAAAAGCAACTATGCATCAATGTTTTCTAAAAAATATTGTGCATTTTTTCCGTGTCATCAGAGTGACTGTTAACATCTTTTGGTGCCCAAACTTTTGCATAAGACTGTATATACAGCACAAGAATGTAGTAGTGTTAGCATTCTAATGAACCATGGCTAAAATCTATAGCAATGTTTGTGCCCCTGTAAATCATTACATTATGTATTTTTCTTATATTGCACTTATTTTATATATAATATATATTATATTATATATATATATATATATAAATGCCTAAGCTTAATAAATTAGTTCTTTAAAACTAGAGCTTTAGGTGTCGCATTACCCATCACACTTAACCTCTTACAGTTTGGACGTATAAAGAAGAAGTTTCGTGGGAAAAATAAGAAAGAGACTGATAAAAAAGCAGAACCAGAAAAAGATAAACGTGGTGACAATGAAGGAGAGGAGGAGGATGAAGACGATGAAGATGGAGATCTTTCAAAGTATAAACTTGATGTAAGAGATGATCTGTATTACAAATTGATTGTAATAGATAAACAGCTTTTTATCGTTGTTCAGCAATTAAAGTCCTGTTTAAACCTTTTTAGGATGAGGATGAGGATGAAGATGAGGATGAGGACGAAGATGAGGACGATGCAGATTTGTCAAAGTATGACCTGGATGCAAGTGATGATGGGAAGCCCTCTGAGAAGAAAGGGAGTGGCTCTGGATCTTCTCGGTCTTCCTCTCGTTCTTCCAGCTCAAGCTCACGGTCTAGGTCCAGGTAAAAGGGTACAGGTCAAGGGTAACTCCAGACAAAATGTCAGTATCAGCTCAAATCTTCATTCAAATCTGTTTACCATAATGTTTGTCAAATATTTCCCTTTTTTTTTCCAGTTTATTTTTTAACTTCACCTACTACTTGTACCATTCTGCTTTATTCTAACAAGCACACACTAATCACTCATTGGTTAACTCGTAAGACTTGATGCGCGATTAAATTGGACCTAAATACATTTAATTGTAATAATATAAATACACTGGCTGATTTCAGCCTTTCATCTGTACTACTAGTGCAACTGACTGCTCCAAAAACACACACACACACATTTTTCCATATTTAATTCTTTCTCATGAGACAAAAACCTATTAGCAGTCATCATTCCTTATTTTGGCAATTAGTGGAAGGCTTATACATGCGGTTTAAATGTATTTATATGTGTTAATGAGGTGTTCTATAAATAATTTACTAAACACGTTCACTTAAGACGATTTTAATGCAGTTAAATCTTTCAGTTACAATCATACTTATGCCCTTGTGACATGTTTATTAAGGAAAATGTTCAAACAACTTTTAATGATAAATCATTCCTCTTAAAAACGTTTTTTATACTTTAAAGTATATTCTTGAGCTTTGCTGTTGTATGGGAGTTTAAAATGACTTATTTTTATATTTTCTGAGCTCTAACCAATTCATAAATGATCTTTCAAAGGCTGACAGTTCTTTGTAGCAATTTATTACCATTCAATACAATGTTTATATTACTTGATATATCGGGTAAATATGTTTTAACTATGTTTGTAACTGAAAGATTAAAATCAATGAAACAATCAACTTAAAAAATATATAATAAGTATCTATTCGTCCTGTAAACCAACTCAATAGTTTTTAACAAACATTTAATTTATAATATCTTAACATACAATCTAAATATATACAGGGGGTCCTCGAGTTATGACGGGTACCGTTTGCCATAAGTCATAACCACTTTACATAGGCCTCTATTATAATGCCCTGGGGCTATTCCTCTGTCAGTCCACCAGAGGGAGACACTCGCCCACCTGAGGCTCTGATTAGCCTTTTTCTGAGCATTTTATTATATTTACTTTCACACCATTAAAAGAAAAAGGGGGCAGCATTGTAACCATGAATCAAGTCAAGTTTTTTGTATAAGTCGAGAACCCCCTGTACGGTGTTTAAATTTTTAAATATATATTTATTGGGACATAATTAACTGCTTACTCATAGTCAAGTCCTAGTGAAGACGAAAACCTTAAAATACAGAATTTTTTTTTTTTTTTACTTGTTAATGTCATTTATTTGAATTTCACTTTTGATTGAAAGACAAAGTTTCAAACTGAAAGATGTGGCTTTTATTTAGTTTTTTTTATTTATTTATTTAGTTTAATTAAGTAATACCATTAATTACAAAGCATGACATTTGAGAAGACATTCTTGTCATATGATCTGGGCTGGTTTAGGACTGAGTATAGATTAAATCTAGTCATGGACTAAACTGCGATGCCATTTAAACAATACTTAGTCTTGATTTAGCCTTAATGTGAGTATTGCAAACTGGAGATTAATTTCGTAGAATATGTTATGGTTCCTAATGTGTCTTTTAAATTCATTCCTTATTTTTACGAGAGAAGGTCTTTCTCATTGTCCATTGCAGTCTGACTGAAAATGGAGCGTCTTGCTCTCTGATTGGTTCTGGACATGAGGTTCATCAAGAAGACATGGGGTCTTCATCTTATGGGAGAAAATGGAAATGTGTTGCTTTGTTTTGCAGATCCCGCTCCAGGAGCTCGTCCGGTTCCAGATCGCGCTCTCGCTCGAGGTCTCGCTCAAGGTGAATGAGGTGACATGCACTCTCCAAGCGAGAGGGTGTATGTGAACTGAGGGTGGTTGCAGTAACCACTTTGGACTCAGCAGAACTTTTTGGGCTCCATGAAAGTTTAGAACTAATTATTTTCACTGTCTTAAGAAGATTTTTTTGTTGAATTGCTGATTATTGAGCTCAGTGTTGTTTTATTTCATGGTTCTGTGATGTTACAGTGGCATTACATAATAAGAGTCAGGTTAGGTGTTTCTATAGAGACAGTATCTCTCCTTTTGTAGTTGTAGAGTTAATTTTATTGTGTTTATATAACTGATTAGAGCGCCTACTATATCCTCTTTAAAAGATCCAGCTCCCGCTCTGGGAAAGGCTCCGCTTCTCCAAGAAAACGATCTCACACGTCCTCGCCGTCTCCTGAGAGAGGCCAGAAGAGGAGTCGCTCCAGGTCTTCCTCTGGTGGCCGCAAAAAAAGACGCTCTCGATCGCAGTCGTCCGAAAGGTTTGGGTTTCTGTGGTGTAAAAAAAAAAATGGTGTCGTTTAGAAACGAGTGATTATGTCTGTGGAACAACTTGACCAACTGGTATATGACACAGTGTCATTTTTTTAAAAAAACTACTGACTTGTTCCATCAGTTGACTAAACTAGCTATGGTTTCTCTCTCTCTCTCTCTTCCCCCTTCCTGTCTTTCTGTAGGCAGCGTGGCTCGTCCGGATCCTCCCATTCTGACTCAAGCTCGAGAAAGAAATGATTAACTAAAGAAACTGTCTTAAACACGGGGAAAGTCTTTCTATAACTGCATGTTGTGTTTGGAAAAACCACACTGTGCTGTTTCAAGTATTAATGTACTCAAATGTTTCTCGTCATAAATTTGAGTAACCGTAATCTGCCTTTCTTAACGCGTAGACTAGCCTGAGCCCTTCAACAATACACACCAGTGTCGATTTTACAGAGAATAATAGCATATTTATTGGTACATTTTTGAAACCCAAAATGCTGGTCATCAGATTATTCCATTAGTTAACTGAACGTGCAGTGTTTAACAAACCCCATGTCTGGTCAGTTGAGACGGCCTTAAGTGAAAAATTGGTGAAACGTTACTGACTCAGGTCTGTGACGATAGTGTCTTGGAGGCTAGTGGCTTTTTTATGCTTTTTACACACCCGTCAGTTTTTGTGAGGTAAAGGTAAGTATACTTTTCTTTTTGTTGACCAACGTCTTACATGGTAGGAACACCGTTGTGGTCTTTCTGCGAAGACCTGATATCAAGAATACAGTCTGAATGATCAGACTCCTGTCTCTTATAGGAAATGGCCATTGCTAATATGGCCTGCAACGGTCATTTGTATAAAGTAACCTAAAAATGTAGGGCATATCATTTTCCCTCCAAGCAGCATTTATAGAAAGTGGAAGTTGTTTACTTAGAACTAACGACAATGTGATCAACGTGAATAAAAACCTGTTAATCGTATTGTTTGTGTGGAATTTTCTTTAGCTCATTATCGTCAAGAACCTTGTGCAGTAACCGTAAAGACGTTGGAGGTGGGATTTCTTTCTGTCAATTTTTCACCATCAGCACCTTTGAAGAGCATCTGCGCTGTTTTCCTGATGAAGTTGCGTGATCATTGGTTAACGTGACTTGGGGGCGTCTGCAGAGCGTGTGGAGGTGGACGAAACTCTGGCTCAGGCTCGTGTGCCCATTTTTAGGCCTGATGTTTGGTAAAGATCTATTCCAGAACCAAAAGGATTTCTCTAGAACAGGGGTTCTCAATCCTGGTCCTGGAGAGCTACCACCCTGCAGAGTTCAGGTCCATCTTGCCTGGATCTCACATTCAGACGCCCCTGAGGGCCTTAAACATCTGGATCAGGTGCTTGATTAGAGTTGGAGTCTCCAGGACCAGGATTGAGCTCCCCTGCTCTAGAACTTTGTAGATTTAGGAGAGATGGGTCTGGATCTTGGTCATAGCCCAACTTTGGTCCTTCATGGTTGGTGTCCGGCACCGTCTGGTCATCTACTAAAGCAGGATTAAGTTCAAAGATCTACTTCTCACCTTTTAAAGCCTCCACAACCTTGCTCCTCTACCTTACTGAGCTTCTACTCTCTCAGATCTTCTGGTTCCTCGTACAAGACGTTCCACTCTAGGAGGCAGGTCGCTCCCAAACTCTGGAACTCTCTTCTACAATCTCCATGATTGCTCCTCTGTTTTCCTTTAAGTGTCGTCTAAAAACCTTTCTGCTTAATGGTTGACATTCTCTTCTGTTTATTTAGTCATTATTACTAATTTTTGTTCTATGTTTGTGTTTTCGACCTTGGGTTTGTGAAAGGCGCTTTATAAATATATTATTATTATTATTATTATTATCTTCCTGGTTGAACTTGGCTGCTATCTGCCAGGCTTGGAGAGCGTGTTGAGAACTACCAACCTGCTGGAGACCAGCCTCAGACCTTGGATACATGTGCTGTCACTTGTTCTTCACGGGTTGGTTGGACTGTAGCAGTGATGGAAGATCTAAAGTGTGGTGCTGGGGTGGATCCACGGTTCCAGCACTGACAGAACCTCCGGAGAACTTCATGTATAATCCCGCAGACTGGGGGAAAAGCAGGTCACTTTGATATTTGCTCTCAAGTTTCTCATGCGTACTCGTATGAAAAGGGATTTTATTGGCGCGCGCGCCTGTTGTGTCCCGCCTCTGCGCGCAGCGTCCTAAAGCGCAACCCCACCGTCCGGAGACGCAGAACAGCTTCGTCCACAGCCATGATCTCCGAGGAAGGATGACCTCCAGGTGTAAACCCGCGCTTCCTCCCAACACCTCCAGCGAAGCCATGTGGGTGTCCAACTTGTCCAAAGCGGCGCGCGACAGCGGAGCGAACAGCAGCGCGTCCGGCTGCGGGTCCGTGTCCGTCGCCTTCCCCATAAGCATGATGGTGACGGGCATGGTGGGCAACTCCCTCGCCATCGTGCTGGTGTACTTCTCCTACAGGAAGAAGGAGAACAAGAGGAAGCGCTCGTTCCTGCTGTGCGTCGGGTCCCTGGCGCTGACCGATCTGTTCGGCCAGCTGCTCACCAGCCCCATCGTCATCTCCGTGTACCGCGCGGGGCTCCACTGGGAGCGCGTGGACCCGTCGGGCGTCCTGTGCGCTTTCTTCGGGGTCTGCATGACCACGTTCGGCCTCTGCTCGCTCCTCATGGCCAGCGCCATGGCGATTGAGAGGGCTCTGGCCATCACGGCTCCTCACTGCTACTCCCACAGCATGAAGACCAGCACCACGAAGCAGGTGCTCCTCACCGTCTGGTGCCTGGTGCTGGTGTTCGCGCTCCTGCCCGTCGCCGGCGTTGGGAGGTACACGCTGCAGTGGCCCGGGACCTGGTGCTTCATCAGCACCGGAGACAGAGACGTAACGGGGAACACGGTTTTCGCCACCACCTTCGCCGCCCTGGGCACCTTCTCCCTGCTCGTCACCTTCTTCTGCAACATGGTGACCATCCATGCTCTGGTCAGCAGGTGCAAGGCGAAGCCCAGCGCGTCCCAGTCCAAACAGTGGGAGAGACTGACCACGGAGACGGTCATTCAGCTGCTGGGCATCATGTGCGTCCTGCTCATCTGCTGGTCTCCTTTACTGGTGTGTACCTCACTCCTCAAACCCTCAGTTCCATTCAGGGTTAGGGTTAGTGCAGGACATGTCTGCGGTCATTTCCACCATTTACAGAACACACACACACACACACACACACACACACACACGAGCAAACAATGTTCCAGGACAGGGCAACATACCGGTCAAACGACAAAAACCGTGACCGTAGTGTGAAGGACAGTGATATTGAAGATACTGTACACAAGTTATGAGGAATAATCAATCAATAATCTATCATTAAAATCATACAGGATATAGTAAATAAAGAGAAACGACTGTGGGCTTGTCTATGGTGAGTGAGTGGTAGGATGGGCGTCGTTAGGCCGTTTTTGATTGGGCTTCCACCCCCCAAAAAATGATCTCAAGCCCCTCTAAAAATATAGGGATAATCATACTAAAATTATTATAAACTATAATTATAATTTTAAATTATATATCCATTCCATATATGACATCATTGAGCACATGTAGAACTTAACAAATAAAAGCAGGAAATTTTAAATTGTCTAGTTATTAATATTTAATTCAAATTATGAACAGGCTGTTTAAACTGCTATAGCAGGCGTGCACTAGAACCCAGGTTCTAGGTAGTACAGGTACATGCCGCTGCTTGTTAGCGAGTAGCTAATCTGTGTGTGTTTAGCTGAGAATAATGGGTTTTGTTTCAGAAGTGATGGTGCTACAAAGCCTGAAAAACTTATAACTAGACATTTTTCCAGCTGTTTCACAGGATGTAGTTATATTTTGAAGATTGTGATGAAAAACTGAAGTCTTCAGCAGTAGAAATATGTCATTAACTGGTCAGTTCTGATCAAGTGGGACGTTTGTCCTAACTGGTGGAAATGTGCTGCGTTCTAGTTTGTAATGTATTTCCTATAAAAAATAATTTAAAAAGTCAATCTCCTGATTTTACAGCTGTAAACTCTAAAGGCTGAAGCCTGATTTAAATTAGCACTGACGACACCTTAGCTTCTACTGATCCGCTGTCAGAAACTACATATAATCTTATTACTTTTAAACCTCTATGTTCTGGTTGTTGGGGCTTTTGTCCAGTGATCACTGCCTTTTCCAGAGTATTTTTCAAGCTGCAGTGGGATTGGCTAGTTTAAAGTCATTAGCAATTAGCCAACAGCTAACACCAGTGCAAGGGGGTGGTCCATTCTGGGATACTAGTGGGAAGATAAACAGCCATGCTTTTATTGACACTTTTACCTTGTTCACCATCATGTTGACATGATTTATGTTGTTTCATGCACCTGTCTGCCAGACACCACACGTTTCAAACATCTGTTAAACGTCACGAAGCTTTTATACTGTCGCCTGAAGTCCAGCGTTTTCTACAACGGCCTGGATCTGATATACAGCGTTAACACTGAAAAGCCTTTTTTTTGTACATAAGTTTACCTGCTCCCTCCACTTTTAGGGTCAGAGCTGCTCCTCATGACAACAAAATATTCGTTTTGTAATCATCAGAGGCCAGAAATGAGTTTTTCATGCTGATTTCAGATTTTTTTTCAACCACATGGACTTTTTCTCTTATGTATAGTGTTAGATTACACTGCACTTCAATGTACAATGTACAAACACCAATGAAGTTCATTTTCCAATCTCTTCAGTGCAATGTCAAACAGTCATACTACACTGTTTATGATTTTTGTGTCTGGGAAGAACAATATATATTTGATTTAAAAAACAAACTAAAAACAGGTCTGAAATCAGCATGGAAAACACTACAAAACCCATATAAAGTGATGGGAATGGCCTGTTGACTTGTAGACCAGTAGACCAGTAGTTCATGCTCCTTTTGTGTCTTTGAAGGCTTCATATGCAGCACAGGAGGCAGGTACTACATTCCTGTTAACTGGTACTGATGTGAGATACAGTCCAGACACGCGAGGTGATGTAGTAGTAACATGATAGAAACATTTTAAAGGTTTAATGTAATTATACTGGTTCAGTGGACAAATAATCGAATCACTAGAACTTTAAAGACGACACTTCTTTATATTGGATTATATTCATTATCCGCCTGCATTACATTATTAACCAGTATATAATATATAACCAGTTTTACATTTGACAACCTCTAATTATTCCTTTACATTCAGTGGACTGTTTTTGTTATTGTGTGATTAAATCAGAAACGCTTTATTGGCTGTGTATGTCCGCACACACAAGGAATTCGGTTCAGGCCGATAGTGTGTGTCTAGTACTTATGCACATGTAAGACAATATCGAACATACAGTACAATACAATAATAATATTACCATGATATGTATGAACAGTGCGTAAAATAAGCATTGAACACTTCAAGTAAATATATTTCTAAAGCTGCTATTGATGTGAATTTCAATAGCAAAAATGCAAAGAACCATGTCTATACATATGAACATATGTCTATACATTATATTATACATTATACAGTATACATAACTATACATTAAATGTCTATACATTAAATTACAGTCAAACCCCATTAGCTCGCCCCTATTGGTTATGGCTGCCATTTTTTAAAGTGTTTGTCTGTAATATACAATAGTTGAATGTAGTCGAACGCCTATGAACTGCTTTACGGTAATACTAGACTCTCACAAGAGACACTGGCACTCGCTATATGCGCACTGCTCGATCATGCTGCATGTTGACGCATGACCTGAACATGTTGCCGGCTGTTAATAAGGCCACAGCAGCATCATTACATGCATGAGTTAATAATGAGAAAACAGCAGCAGCAGCAGCTGACTTATAGAATTAGCACAACTGACCGCATTCTAGGCTACAGCGCTAACACGGACGAGCTATAGATGGAGAAATGCATACATCGGACACGTTGCATTTTGTGGCGAGGGCGAGAGGCGAGGTTGTCAGCTTATCGAGGTAAATAACAAGGAAAGATGTCTGTTCTGCAGCCTTTCATAGTGACGTAAGGTTGGCGAGATAACGGTGAGCAAGCTAATGTGTAATCAAATTGAGTGACAGAAAAAGTATTGAAGACACTTTCTGAAATTTATTTAATACTCCATACTAAGGCCTTGTGATGACAGCTCATTTTGGCTCATTCTTCCACACAGTCTTCAAATCATGAAGGTTCCATGGGTCTATGAACTCTGAGCTTTAGTTCTTTCCATAGATTTTCTATAATATTCAGGTCAGATGATTGGCTGGGCAATTCTAGCAGCTTTATTTTCTTTCTCTGAAACCAATTGAGAGTTTCCTTGGTGTGTGTTTGGGATCATTGTCTTGCTGAAACATAGACACTCATTTCATCTTCATCATCCTGCAGAAGATTCTTATCAAGAAAGTCTCAGAACATTTTCCATTCATCCTTCCTTCAATTATATGAACCACGACAGAGCTGTAAACTGAAAAACAGCTCCACACCATTATGTTCCCTCCTCCAAACAGTACTGTTGCTATAGTGCTTTTCCCAGTTCTCCCAGTATTTCACATGCTTGTCTGAATGTTGGTCAGCAAATTTGAAACGCACTTCACAAAGCTTTTTCTTCAGCAATGGGGTCTTGTGTGGTAAGCGTACATACGGTATAGGCCATGGCTGTTGAGAACTGTTGTTGTTTTTAAACAATTGTATCTGTTAATTCCATGTCTCACTGCAGCTCTCCTCATGTGCTCCTTGGATCTTGTGGGGAGAACTTGGTCGTGGATGTTTTATGGAGAAATGGTCACTTCCAGATTATGGCCCCAACAACAGTGCTCACTGCAACCTTCAGTAGTTTAAAAATTCTTCTGTAGCCAAAGCCATCAGTGTGTTTTGCATCATCATGAGATGTTTCTTGTGTGATGTCTTGAAAACGAAACACTTTTTATAGGCCATCAGTAGGAACTGAACCAGCTGATATGAATTTGCACTAAGTGACTTTTTGCATCTTCCTTTCTTCATGCGTTAAATACTTTACTGTGTCATTCCATTTTGTTACACAAAAGTTAATGTAAAGACCTCTGTGGTTTGATTTCTTTGCATGTGTGTATTGGATGGGTTGCTACTGACATTTTAAGATTTAAGATTACAGTTGATATGCAATTATGTTTACACTTGTGCATTTTTAAATACTGTTTTATATCGTTTTACATTCAACAAGTTATTCAACAAGTGACAAGTAATTCACGTACAGTCACAGCAGAAACACACACACTTGAGTAAAATGCATGCAATGAAAAATGCGTACATCCTGTTTGTCCTTACATGCTAGATAACGAATGAATCATGTACATTTAGCACACAACACAAAGCTTTAGCGGAAAACGATATAAAACTAATATAAAAAAAAATTGATATTTTGTTTTAAAAATCAAATGAGGGTTCATTAAAAATTGAAAGATCTCAGAGTGAGAAGTATTAACAACACATCTAAGACCTTAATGTAATTTATTTACTGCTGATAGAAGTTTTGGGTAATCGGAGAGTGGGGGTAGAGGTAGTGAGCTTTAAGGAATGGTGTAAATCTGGGGCCACAAAGCATTTTTACGTTTCTCTGACCATATTATAACCCTGACTCACTGTGACCTGTGTTTTTCAGTCTCCAAACGCCTCTTAAACAGAGTTCCTGATGTTCCCGCAATCAAGGACAAAATGAAACATGGTCATTTCACCTGATTTGCTCTCAAAAACTGCGGAGTCATCCAGACTCTGTGCCACGTCCACAATAAATCTGGTTAAAACTGGTTTTGATGGGTTGCACACTCATCAATGCCCATCATTAACGCCCATCACGTCCTAAAATGACCGTTAGTTGGTGTGTTCAGACTTCAATACCTATTGAACATCTGAATTCCACACCTTTCTTTTCTCCCTCTCTCTCTCTCTCTCTCTCTCTCTCTCTCTCTCTCTCTCGTGCTCTAGCACTCTCTTGCTCTCTCTCTCTGTCTCTCTCACTCTCTTGTGCTCTCTCCTCTCTCTCTCTCTCTCTCTCTCTCTCTCGCTCTCGCTTGTGCTCTATCACTCTCTTGCTCTCTCTCTCT
>JBBIGC010000104.1:13424564-13435179 GCA_037576955.1 Lepidarchus adonis
AGGAGAATAATAGCCTGTCTCCAACAAACGCCTGTCTCTAATAAACGCCTGGTCGTCAGAATAATTTTTTAAATAGTGGCCAAATTATTGGTTAAGCACCACATTGTTGGTATTTCCAAGTCCCCAGTCCTAACCCTTCTTATTGTGTGAGGAGTGTCCTTGATCACTGAGGCTTAACGAGCTTGTAATGGAAGAGAAATGGATGGAATTGTGGTACATTTGTATGTTGTTATTTTAAAAACTGAATTAGCATACTTCACTGACTGTTAGGTTGTATGCATGTGAGCTAAATAAATAAAATACTATCTAAAAAAATGTCCCACTCATTCTGTTGTGGAAGTGATGAACGAAAATGCTTAGTTGTATATATCACATCACTATTATTTTGTGTATTTTAGGAAAGACTGAGACAACATTCTGAAAGTCATCCATCAACCCATTTCTCACCTGGTGCACACAGATGTTGCACTTGTCACAGAAAACCATATCGTTTCCCTCTTCACTGTCCGGGGAGCGGCACACATCACATATGACATCCTCATCGTATTCAATGCCCAGCCCCTCCTCAGTCTCTATAGCGTGGTTCATGCTGTCATGGCACTTTCTTTCCAGAGCCTCCATCGCACGCTCCATGGTTAACTCATCCATCGGCCCTTCACCTGAGAGACAAACACACAAAAAATGTCTAATGCATCAAAGTTAGTCCTGTATCTCAGATGATCAATTTTTTTTTTTTGGATCAACATCAGTTGGTCCAAAATGGCAATTCCATGAAAAAAGCACTTTTAAATAAACTAGGAACCTTATTTTAATTACATGCGACAAATGCTGCTGCTCGGCTTTTAATTGGTACAAAAAAATATGAGCACATTACTCCAGTCTTAGCATCGCTTCGATTTCGGATTGATTTTAAAATTCTTTTATTTGCTTTTAAATGTCTTCAAGGCCTGACTCCACATTATTTATCCGAACTGCTTCACCCATATGTTCCTCCACGTGCTCTTAGGTCAGCAGATCGTTTACTCTTAGCTGTTCCCAAGACCAGAAGGAAGCTTAGGGGTGATCGAGCTTTCTCAGTTGCTGCTCCAAAATGATGGAATGCACTGCCTTTAGACATCAGACAGACTGATTCCCTCTCTGCTTTTAAGAGCTCTCTTAAAACCCATTTCTTTTCCTTGGCTTTTAAATCCGTTTAGATGTTGGTTTTATTGTCTTATTGTTTTTTATTGTTGTATTTGGTTTTTATTCTTTTTCTTGTGTCAGTGTACAGCACCTTGGTCAACTCTGTTGTTTTAAAGGTGCTTTATAAATATATTAGTTGAAAGTTGAACATACAAATTATTCAGATCACAGATCAATAAATACACCTAAAAGAAATTGCTATAAATGTATGACAGCTCTCTGAAAACTGCCAAACTTTTAATTTCTTTTTTTATTTACTGAGTTTTTGGTAGAAACTTGTAGTCCAAGCATAATTACCCATCTGACCCAACTCCATGTTGAGCTCCTGTAGCCAGTATAGGTCCATATCATCCAGGTCATATCTACACATGGCTTCAGCAAGCTCTTTAATGTTCACATAACCCGTCTCCGTGGAGTCCTGACTACAGCACTGAATGTACTTCCTCTGTCTGGAGAAGAGGATCTCCTTTGCCTTCTCTGCTATTATTCTGTACAAGGACAAAAAAACAGGCAATTACACAAAAACATAATTACAGTCACACAAATATGATAACAATTTAGAATGTGAAAAAGAAAAAGCAGCTCAGCTACAAGCTTTGCATACCAAGCTAAATATGCTGCAGGGTCTGAGACTGAAATGCATAAATAAACAGAAAGATAAACAGAGAAACGAACCTGACCGAGGGCTGGGGGATGGTATCTGGACTGGCTAATACCTGGACACCTTTTTCCCAATCTTGCCTCCATGTGTCAGCCAGTAGGTAATAGTCTTCTGGTGAGACGTGATGAGAATCTGGTAGTTTCATAGCACTAATTAAGTCTTTTCTAAACACCTGTGAAGACAATTTATTAAAATTGTTTAGAAAGCCTATTTCTGTAATTTGATGCCTACAGAGCACACTAAAAAAGCTGGGTCATGGGAAAAGTAAGAGTAAAAACTTATTTAATTTATTATTATATTTATTTATTACATATATTTATTTATTTTTATATCTATTTATTGCGTATATATATATATATATTATATGCATTTATTCTATTTATTTATTTATTATTATATATATTTATTATTATATATTATATTTAATGACACTTTTCTGAAACATATTAAGCAGGTGAAGTGGTGCCAACAGTCCAGTTCGGTCATCTATTGAAAACGTACAGCACATGATGATTAGACGTGATTGGAGAACTGTGATCAGATTTTTTAACAGCCGTTTCCGACCGAGGACGAATGGACAAAAATCCCAGTTCCAAAACAAAGCAAGAAGTGTAATTTAAAGGAAAGGTGGTGTAACACGGTAAACGCTCCCTAGTCACAACTATGAGTTCAAATTCTAAAACAGATTTAAGTCACAATGGTGATCTTTTCTTGGGACCTTTGTCAATTAAATAAAGGTTTTAAAGAAATAAACAAATCATATACTGGATATAATTGCATTTCACCAAATATTTCCAAAAACTGGGGTTTGTAGGATGGACTTTATTAGCACACGTGTTGTTTCAAGTTGATCATGGCATATTGTGTGCAAAAACATAACCCTCCAAATAATTATCCAATAAACATTTACACATTCTAAGACACATGAGCTGTACCTCTGCTGGCTTTTTCTGAGCAGAGGCAGGTGTTCCAGGTTTGCTTCCATATTTGTTTGAAGAAAAGGATGTGGAGGGAGCTGCATGTTTAAGAAAAATGAAATGAACTAAGTGAGGTGACAGCCATGAATCTTTCAATTATAAAGTCATTATAAGTCATTATAAACTGACCGATTACCTCAAATAGACAATTTAATATTCAGATATAAAGACAAACAGAAATCTGTGTATTTACTCACTCTCATCGTCTGAACTGTCACTACTGCTTGAAATCCTGAGTCGTTTCATCCTGATGTATCCTGTGTAAGAACGAAACCGACATTATTGTGCGGGAGAAGTAATTCTCATTCATTTACTTGCTTAGTCCATCAATGCTCTGTTTCAAGTGATGTTTATGACTGAAACCTGACGGAAAACAGCCAATATTACCAATGTTTTATTAGTATTGGTTAGAATATGAAAGACACGTCAAACCCAACACTGAGCATTAAACCACTAAACTTTTAAGTGCGAATTTCGAGAAACGACAATACAATCACTAATAAATAATTCTTGTTATAAGAATAATGTTATAACGAATAATTTAAAAATGATACGGGGCCATACTATCAGTTTTCTTTTAGTCACAGTTTTCATAAGATAATAGAATACTTAGAAAAACAATAAGAAGTTATTTTAAGAAAGTTACGAGTAAGATAAAGTAAGGCAAAATAAAAAAAATATAAAAAGTATCTACACAAATATATAAGGCAATATAAAGTGTTAACAGTGTAGGGAGACTTTTTTTTAACATGTTGCACAGATAAATATTGCACAAAAAGAAAAAATATGTGAATATTCCACGTTCATGTTGTTCTAGTCTCATGTAATACATTAAAATAAATGTAAAAAAAAATTAAATTCAGTTTTGATAAACAGCTATGAAACTGTTCTTGGCATCAGCTTGATACTCACCATAAATTTCAAGTCACAGATCATACTAGATTTTTTTTTCTCCAGCTTGCTTCGGTCATCCACCTCTCATTGCTGTAAAACACCAGATAAATGACAATATGAGTGCGGAGCGTGTGAGGTAAATTGGTGGATAGCAGGAGCAGAGGAGTATGGAGGGCTATAGGATTCTATGGCACCGGGACACAGAGCGCTCACAGATTTCTCATGCTCCAGTGCACGACTGAGAGGCCTCCTTAAATAAATATTAACTCAGCTCGGCCTGCACATGCTTACAAACACACTGCAGGGGCAGCTCACAAGACAGGCTGGAGTATTAGAGCTACTTATTACTTACTAACAGTTACAGATAAACAGATGTGGAGTAAGGTGAACCCTGGAGTATATACACCTCACCTGTGAGATGCAGAAAGACTGTTCAGCACATGTCTGTACTAATGAGCCTCTTTGGCATAAAATTTAGTTTAAAATCTGGTTTATCTAGCAGTTCTGCGATTCATTCAGTGTATTGCCTCGGGCAGGGCTTTTCTGTTTACTCTGCAGTTTACTTAGGGTGAGTACTGTTAGCACAGGAAATCTGGTAAAAAATGTAATATTTTAATTTATACATAAACAAACAACCTCAAACCAGCCATACATTATAAAACAGTCACATTAGCATAGCATCACATATAATAAAGACTGATAACTAAGGTGGATATTAAGGTTATGATAAAATTTAATCGTTTCATTCCAATATATTTTGTAATTTTTGGGTTAGGGTATCTTAGCAGTTAAAGTATTTTAATTTATACATAAATAAACAATCTTTAACCAGGTTTTATGCCATACATTATAAAAAAGTCACATTAGTATAGCGTCACATATAATAAAGACGGATAACTAGGGTGGATATTAAGGTTATGACATTTAATCGTTTCATTCCAATTTATTTTGTCATTTTAGGGGGTGGGGGATACTTGCAGTTAACGTATTTTAATTTATACATAAACAAACAACCTCTAACCAGCCATACATTATTAAAAAGTCACATTAGTATAGCATCACAAATAATAAAGACTGATAACTAAGGTGAACACCAAGGTGGATATTAAGGTTATGACAAAATTTAATCGTTTCATTCCAATATATTTTGTAATTTTAAAATCATTTACTCTTACATTTTTGTGTGTGGAAATTTTTATTTTTTTGTGTCCAGTTTGCACATAAGGTTCGACATTGGGATGATTCTGTAGAAAGCGAGTGCTCCTACGGTTCTCTTTTTTAACACCTCACACCCTGTTTGTAATTTGGTCTGTGCCCCGACTCAACCTAAACCCATATTCACCCATTTACTCTCCGAGGCTATAAATACCAGAGACAGGAAGCAGCAGGAGTGAACCTCAAAATGGAATCTGGCCTTGCAGCGTGCAAAACCAAGACAAAAAGAATCTCATATAGTGATCAGCTTTAATACATTGAATTTTTTGACTGCAAATAACACAGTGAGAGACAAAATATTAAAAAAACAAATAGTCATTTAGTCCATTACAGATATTCCATACAAAAACTAGGTACGAGTGTGCGCTAACTGCTAGAGATAATCAAACATCCTTCACCCAGATCTTTCATAAGAACAAGTGCTCACATGCTTACAGTTAACTCTCTTAAGGACTTGCAGAAGGCGCAGCATAAACAGGAATCATCAGTTGTGGATAAACACAGTTACACTGGCTAAAGAAAATTATTATTCTTTTTCTCAGCTGTCCTTTCATCAAGCACATTAATGTTACCACTGTTAAATACAAACCGTTATATTATCTTTTCTCTTTAAAAAGATATTTAGTTTTTCTCTATGGTCACAGTTCCAAAATTCCTTCTCTTACCCTGTAGCTGAGGCCTGTACGTTGTCAAACACGTCCTACAGGAAAATTAGCCCCTGCATTAAGATGACGTGTAATTCCATTTTGTAATAAACCTACTTCCTCTTATTTAAATTAACCACACTGAAATAAAACTCGAACTTAATAAGAAAACATTTAGAACCACACAACTGTCTTTTTGGGGGGTTGGAATTGTCCACTCTTATAAAAAATGTAGGGAAAATGTCTAATGGCAGCTATATGCAATGTGTCAGTATATCAATTCTCAAGCTCTGCGTGATTAGATTTCATTACTATTCCATTAATCCTTCATTATAGCCCCTGTTGATTTTTACACTTCTAACAGTAACAAGCATAGTTGTGGCTTCCATTCAAAATCCTAGACCACCTACTGGTTGCATCTGACTAGCTTTCTCTTCCAAATTGGAGAGCGTGCTGCCCTGACTCTTCTCCATAAAGCAGTCTCATACGTTAAAGGATGAACGCCATTTGCTGTGAGTGACCTAAGGAATACAATTAATTGTCTGCCCCAAAAATATTGGGACACAAATCACTTCTGTATAAAAAAAAAACCTTTGGAAAGCAGGGCTGCGTGTGTTAACCAAATGAAATTTAAGCTTCTACCCTCCAAGAGCTATTTTCTACAATAATGTCCATCATTTTTACACCTTTGATGAGGGAAAACCACCCTGGATCGCTGAAATAAACAAGATACAACAATATCAGTGGCAGCACTCGAATACTTATGTTTTACGGCATGTCTGAATAGAGCAATGGCCCAAGCACTCGCCAAACACCAGCTACAAAACACAACGCTCTGCCCAATCGTACGGTCTTGAACACCCAACACAACAGATTAAGGCGGCTGAAAGCTAGACAGCTTCCCACCCTGAAGGAGAGACACGCCATGACAGGTCTGAACTGAAATACACTGTTAGCGTAGCAGCAAAGAGCTAAAACATGACTAGTGCTGGTGTGTTACTTCTGGTACAAAAGAACAGCCATATGTTTAACATTTACAAAATGTTCAGATCTGTTTTCACAGCAGTGGCAACAATAAACGCACATCTGGGAAACTTGGAACATGAACTGGTTATAAATATGATACCTGATGCGTCAGATTGCATCATCCCCATGATATGAATGTGATATTATGATACTATCACTGATGTGTTCACATGCACAAAAATCAACCACCTCACACTTTTATACCATTTAAATATTACCTGCACATTTACAAAAGTGTTTTACAGAATCTCCATTCATTTAACCAGGGCTTAGGTAATATATCATTAAATGTTAATCATTAATGTTTCCATTTTCTATGGAATTCGTTTTATACTGTCCAACCATGTAATGCTGAATGACTTATCATATAATTCAGATCATTACCAAAAAAATATTACAAGACGCAAGTTTGCACTGTCCATATATATTCGAAGATGTTTGGAATAAAGCATATTGACATATTTGGAATAAAGCACAGTTTGGTGAGTTCCCTGATCAAGCACACCTGGTAAGACTCACCTGTTAATTGCCAGGTTCAAGGAGTGTGTTTGAGGAGGGGAACTACCAAACTGTGCAGGACAGCCCTTTGGGCACCCCTGCCATAGAGGAAAACATTATTTAAGAGTGACCCCCACTGCACAATTATCAACATTGGACTTTAATCAGACGACTATAAGCTATAAGTTTAGCTTATATCTGTATTTATTTTATTATATTGTATGGACGAGTGCCCATTTATGCACATGTATAGACGCATATGTATATTCATACATATATTTACATATAGTATATGCATATTATTTTATATTTACTACACGTATACACACACACACGTTAACACTTCCTATATTTATAAATATAAATCCATATCACGTACTCATATTGTAGACTGTAGATTGTATACTAGTTCAGTATAATTTTCATTGTTTATTTACATTGTTGTTGTTTTCTTTTTTACTGCTTTGCTCGAGAGACGCCATCTACCGGAATCAAATTCCTTGTATGTGTTTACTCACATACTTGACCAATAAACACAATTCTGATTATGATATAGATTGTCACTTCGATTGGTTATGAAATTAAACTGCATTGTAGATTTTCGCATAATGGACCACTTTAAAAAACACCAAATGACTTACGCTCTCAACTTTTGAATTATGATGAAACATCAGTGTAATTTGCCTTTAACAAGATAATCCTTGCCCATTGCGGAAAGTGCTTATGCCCCCTTGCGTTTACCTGGGACTGCGCATGCGCAGGTCGTTGTGGAGGAAGGCGCTCCGAATTCTTTCTGAACTATTTCCTCTGGCCGCGAATTACTTCAGAGAGCCTCACTGTCGGCATAAAGAACACATTCATACACATAACCACATCTTTAAGACCCTTTCCTCTCTTAACCAGCATGCATTACGCCGCTACAGTAGCGCTCGGGTGGAAAACAGTTAGTTTTATAGCTTAGCTGTAATGCTAGCTAAGCTGAGGAGAAGACATGCTATGCTACATAAAAAAGTTTCAGGTCGTGAGAAACTTAACAATGCTAATGTGTAACATGACACTATGTGGCTTCAAATTTAGCCAATGTGGCAGGTCAGTGTTTAATCTTCTGACTGTGAGCTTGGAGCTAGTTGGCGCCCGGTGTGTATACCGTTACCATGCTACTGCAGTTAGCAGTTAGCTTTCATGCTACAGAACAGCTAAACAGACTCCTCTCTGTACAAACTATGTTCCAGGTGTCGTTACATGGTAGTCATGACCAAAAACACTCCTACAACCAAACTGGCTCGCTTAGCAGGACACAGTATCGCCAACTTTTGTAGAATGTAGCATTTAGCTGTTACCTCAGGATGTAAGGCGGCCTTGGCGCCAAACTCGAGCCGCCCTACTACAGCTGTGAGAGCCACGTTTAGTGTCATAAACCAGCTTTCTAAACCCATTCATTAATCAATAGATTAATAATTATAGCTCCCACGACTGGTAGCGACACGTGGGCATTCCGAGTACATAGCCTCCCTTCGGCGGACAGTAGGAAGCAGGCCCCGCTGCCTGGATAAACCTGAGACACCAGCAGTATTGTTCTCACCTCGGCTCTGAAACCGACTCTAACGATCCCTACGTGGACTAAAACGATGATCTTCTCAGACGAACCACACTGAGCAGCTGCAAACACAGATATTTAGGTTGGTTTTGTCTATTTCTTCTCCACACTGTCAGTATCCCGTAGCTGCAATCTGCTTCCCACCACCACGACACAACAGTCCTATTGTACAGCGCGGGTCGCTGGGTCCTAAACCCCGCCTCTCCATGGCCATGCTGGGAGCGGCCATGCTTTTTCCTGCCTTCACTATACAAACAAGTGAAGCAGCTTGTGACAGCAATATTACTACTACCCTTATTAATTATACATTTGGGCAGCTTTAATTTAAGCGATATTATTCTCTTTTCTGAAACTATTACATATAAATATACAACAATAATAAAAGTGCATATTGCAAATTAAAAAGCTGAAAGTATAACCATACTGAACAATAAAAGTAGTTTAACAAGACTCATCTGAATAATTATTATTACCCAAAGTCAATAAAATAGCCACAATAGGTCTCAACAAATGAATATATTGTCAAATCACAGTTATTCATTACTACAAAAAACAGCCTTATACAAGTAAGAACAATTCATAAGTATAAAATACATTGTGATGTATTCTCCCATTTGTACAAATAAAATTTAGTTTTTGGTCACAGGACTAAAACTGTGCTCTTTAAAACATTTATACAACATTAAGAGCTCTGCTGAGCATTACATTCAATTAAATTTGATTAACAACAATTCAGCTTCTGATTTTCCCCCAAAGCATCACATAAAAATAGACAAAAACATAGATTTGTCCTCTTTCTGGCAAAAATAAACCATTACATCAAAGTAGAGAAATTAAAGTATAAAGCATGGTCAACATTACTAATGAAAAGAAACTTATTGTCATAACAGACATGATTCATGATTTAAAAATGTCACATTATCCACATCTCAGCCTATTTATAAATATATTGATGATTTTCTCATATTTGGGAAGATTTACACAATAAAAGCAGAACATACTATTTCCAGTTACAAATTCCTAAAAAATACAGATAAATAAATCTCTCATATCTATCTTTCAGCATGATTGACAGTAATATTTGATTAGATTCTAAAATCCAGGTCAATTTGTGTTGTGTGCATTTTCACAAACATGACAAAAGAATAACAAAGTCAAGTATGATGTACAAACACATACAAAAGGCATAAACAACACAAAAATATCTAACCCTCAAAATATTTAGCAGCACTAATTACTAATAAGTAAATAGTGGTTTACATTCCCTTAAACTTGAGACACCAGTAGCTCTGCATCCATATCAAATATATTACTAGATTAAAAAAAAATCTAATTCACAATACTGAAAGTATAAAATGTATAAAAAAAATGCGGATTTACAATCCCATCTGCATGTCAGCAAAGTTGAAAAAGTTGTCAACATCCCGAGAAGCTGAAATTTTATTCTCAGAAACAAACACCTACGAAAAGACATCAAAATAAATTGGTGAAAGATCATAAAATTAAATTTACTGCTGATTTTACAGGTTATACATAGTATCTGTATTTACCTTAGTCCCACTGAAAATCTCATTGGCAACGCTCCTGCAGGTTTCCAACACACCATCTCCATTCAGCTCCAGCGCTACAACAGGACCTGAAAGCACAAAGATTCTTCTGTCAAAATGAGGAATCACACAGAACCAGCGTTTATACTTAACTCATTAGATTTAAAGCGTCATACAATTTTCACAAGTACTAAAAATTAAGCTAATGCAATTAAACAAATGAGGTAGGAAATATGATACTTTGTAATTTAGTTATTGAGAAAAATGATCCAGTTATAGAATCAGTGAATGGCAATAATAAGTCAATTTTATTTATACAGTGTTTTTATAACTGACGTTGTCACAAAGCAGCTTTACAGAGTTTATAGAATCCG
>JBBIGC010000104.1:13554445-13564755 GCA_037576955.1 Lepidarchus adonis
GGTGTTACATTTATTTATAAGTCATGAATTATCTTTGTGAATCTTGTTACATTTGTTTCTGAGTCAAGAAATATATTTGTGAATATGGTTACATTTATTTGATAATATTGAAACTAAACTCTCTCCATAATACCCCACATTGTTCTTTCTGTATTAGTAAGAATCAATACAGTCTTCATATCTGATAATAATGTTCTGTGGTGTATTTTGACTCGTCCTTCAGGTCGCGAGTGGTCAGACTGGTCTAGTGAGTTAAGAATCCCAGGAGATGAGTTGAAATGGAAGTTCACTAGTGATGGCTCTGTTAATGGCTGGGGCTGGCGTTTTACTGTATATCCCATCATGCCTGCTGCTGGTAACCTGGAACACTAAAATTACATTATAAACCATAGTTTGCTTGTATTTATTCAGCTTTTGTAATTCTGCTTTTTTCATTGATTTTCTTCAGGCCCTAAAGACCTCCTCTCTGATCGTTGCATCTTGTCCTGCCCATCTATGGATCTGGTCACATGCTTGCTGGACTTTCGTCTTAACTTCGCCTCCAACCGCAGCATTGTGCCCAGACTGGCTGCTTCACTTGCGGCCTGCGCTCAGCTCAGTGCCCTAGGTACCTCTGCATGACCCATCAACCAATATATATTTTTGTGAAATGTTTTATAATGCCTGTTTATATGAATAAATCTTTTGTTTCTGGTGACCTTTTCTGTGCATGCATGTGTCTTGTCCAGCGGCTGGACACCGCATGTGGGCCTTGCAGAGATTGCGTAAACTCCTGACTACAGAGTATGGCCAGTCTATCAACATAAATCGCCTGCTGGGGGACAGTGAAGGAGAGGCTCGCTCAGTGGTCAGTCCAGCTTAAACTTTCCCGCTGTCAGAACGGCCATTCCCATTAATATTTTTGTCTGATTTTATATTTTGAGGCATGCCCAACATTTGTATGCATCTTGAGTTTTGTGAATTTGTTTTGTCAAATTTGTGGATGGTCTTTGATCATGTGTAAGAAACCAATCTATGGAACTTGCCTTATATATCGTTCACTGGTTGTTGCAGAGTTTTACAGGCAGTGCTCTGGCTGCCCTGGTGAAGGGGCTTCCTGAAGCTTTGCAAAGACAGTATGAATATGAGGATCCCATTGTCAGAGGAGGCAAACAACTTCTCCATAGTCCGTTCTTCAAGGTCTGTATACGTGTGGATTTTAGAGAGAATGTATACGTAGTCATAGGTGTGTGTGTGAAGTGAAACTGAGAAAATATTTTCTCTTCAGGTACTAGTGGCACTTGCATGTGACCTAGAGCTGGATACTCTGCCCTGCTGTGCAGAGACTCATAAGTGGGCATGGTTTCGTCGTTACTGCACCGCCTCACGAGTGGCTGTGGCTCTGGACAAGAGAACACCTTTGCCCCGCCTTTTCTTAGATGAGGTATGATGAAACACTAGCAGCAGGTATGTTGAGATTTCTCTAGGTCTACTGTGAAAAAAAACGGTGTAAAGATCATTTAACAGGTTACATTAGAGCCATAACAGATTCAGATAAATAAACATATGTCATTACAGCCTTTGCTGTTATTTATTGCTCAGATAATATTTATGGGGCAATATGCTTTTACCTATTACAAAACCCAGGGTACAGCCATTGTAATAGGCTATACCTATAATAATAATAATAATAATAATAATAATAATAATAATAATAATAATAATAATAATAAAACAATAATATAACAATAATATAACAATAATAATATAATAATAATTAATAATAATAATTACTTAATAATAATAATTACTTCATAATAATAAAATACATATTTATCATAATAAAATAATAATAATAATACTATACTAGTATAATAATTAATAATATAATAAATAATTATAATAATGCATTTAATTTTTAAAGCACTTTACATTAAAAATCTCAGTGTTTAAACCTCCAACGTTTACTAAAATCGGTAGTTGTGGAAAAACCCAAAAGATATAGTTCTATTTTGTGTATTGCTTTTTATTGACAGTTTTCTATTTTTGAAGGTTGCTAAGAAGATCCGAGAGCTGATGGCAGATCATGAGAACATGAATGGACTTCATGAAAGTCACGAACTGTTCAAGAGGGAACATGATGAACAGCTTGTGCAGTGGATGAACAGGTGATACTCTTGGCAACGTCTGCTCAGAAAACAGCTTTTATCAAAATAGTGGTGTGTGCGCATGTGTGCACCTGTACACCCAACGGATGCTTTAACATTTGCTAAATATTTCTATTCTATAGACGTCCAGATGACTGGACTCTGTCGGCAGGTGGAAGTGGGACCATCTACGGCTGGGGCCACAATCATAGGGGCCAACTGGGTGGTATTGAAGGTGCAAAGGTCAAAGTTCCCACGCCAACAGAGGCCCTGGCCACACTGCGGCCTGTTCAGCTCATTGGTGGAGAACAGACCCTTTTTGCAGTCACTGCTGAAGGGAAGGTAAGGCTGGTTTTAAAGAAAGTGGTCTGCTGGTCTTACTACATATGTAATCGATCAGATTGGTTAGTTTCTTAAATTTTGCTCTGGTTGCTTCAAGGCTAAAGTCGCCATATGTAAGACCACCAGCTGTTTTGCTACAAATTGTTATAGTTACACCTTTTTCCTCAGCTGTATGCTACAGGTTACGGAGCTGGAGGACGTCTGGGGATCGGAGGTACAGAATCAGTTTCTACCCCAACCTTACTGGAGTCCATCCAGCATGTTTTCATCAGGAAAGTGGCAGTGAACTCAGGGGGGAAGCACTGCTTAGCACTGTCGTCAGAGGGAGAAGTCTACTCCTGGGGAGAAGCTGAGGATGGAAAACTGGGCCATGGAAACAGGAGGTCAGCTTCTTGTGCATTTTCTACACTTGGTGTCTTCTATTGTCATACTGCATTGTCTTGTAACTGCGTTGAATGTGTAATGAAATCTAAATGTGAGCTATAGAGCATAGCTGATCTTTGGGCCAGTTTAGACTGAACATTTTATTGTAAATATCGATTACTGTACTGGCATGTGGCATAATATGCAATTAAGTGTATATACATTACATTAATTGTGAAATTTCTGACTTGTGGGATTATCTTATTACATTTTCAGTGCAAATATCCAATATCCTGCAGTCCTCTTTGTAACCAGCAGATGTCACTTGCACAATTTGAACCTTGAACATTTTCCCACGTAGTGAATTTTTTTCCTCACCAAGCCATCTCGTCTACTTTTTTCTTAGCCCATGTGACCGTCCGCGAGTGATAGAATCTCTGAGGGGAGTGGAAGTGGTTGACATTGCTGCTGGAGGTGCACATAGTGCTTGCATCACAGCCAGCGGAGAGCTCTACACCTGGGGCAAAGGACGTTATGGGCGACTTGGCCATGGAGACAGCGAGGACCAGCTTAAACCTAAACTGGTCAGTGGCTGGAGTGATGCATGTTACCAGAATGTGGCTGACAACCTTACAGTTTATCACCCTCAATGCTCTTGCTTGTATGGCATTTGCACTGCATGGAGTGACCTTTTACTCTGCGTCTCTGGAGGTGATGTGCTAATAAGTGTGAAGACACATTTACAGCACACAGAATTAATATACCTCTGTTGTCTGTGTGGCTCAAACCAAAAAGAAGAAAATTTGATAAAACACTGTTAGCACCTCATTTTTAGAAGATTGTAGCACTCATTAGAAATTTTAGGATGTTTAGTTGTCCTGCTGACAGCGTTTTGCTACGTTGATTTGGATGTACAGGGAATGGAAATGCGTTTTTGTGCTGAAAAGTGAAATTGCCTTGCAATAGTACATTCATGTATATGTTCTGCAGGTGGATGCTCTGCAGGGCCACAGGGTGATCGATGTAGCATGTGGGAGTGGTGATGCTCAGACTCTGTGTTTGACTGATGATGACGTGGTGTGGTCATGGGGGGACGGAGACTATGGCAAACTGGGCCGCGGAGGCAGTGACGGCTGCAAAGTACCAATGAAGGCAAGAGCAAAAAATTGAAAGATTTCTGCATATCTAATAAATGTGAAATAAGTCGGTTTCATTGTTATTTCTATTTACATTCTTTCCTCTTTTGTCATTCTAGATTGATTCTCTGATTGGTCTGGGTGTGGTGAAAGTAGAGTGTGGTTCTCAGTTTTCTGTAGCCCTTACAAAGTCTGGAGCTGTTTACACATGGTGAGCAGCATGAACGTGCATTATGGACATAATAAGATTGTTGATGCTTAAAATATGCATACATGGTATAATAAAACTACAGTATTTTGACATTTGCATCATTCAACAACTGCCCAAAGTCATGGAAAGCAATGTAGGAGTCAGGGCATTGGAAGCACTGATTAAAATGCTGTAATTTGTTTCAGGATACAATGCGTTAAAGTTTGTGAACTCTTTAGAATTTTCTAAATATTTCTGCATACATAAAACCCAAAACATAAAATGATTTGCAAGTCAAGTTTTCAAGTAGATGTAGAAATCCCAGTTTAACAAATAAGACAAATACTGTTTTTAGTCCTTAATGTATTATAACTGCAACTAAACATTTCAAATTGTTGATCGTTACTGCACTGATGGCTTTGATATGCTTTCTATTGGGTTATAGTAAGCTGTATAAACATTTTTCTCAAATCGTTCACATAGTCTTTGATAGATCCCTGTTCTTTAAATAAAACAGGACACTCACGGTTGCCCGATTTATTAAAAAAGTTTTCATACTTTTTGTACTCAACTTATGATAATGTGTGTGTGGTTTTTTTTTTCCCCTCAAAGCCACTTGCGCTCCATGTGTTTATTTTTATTAGTGAAAGTGATTTCCGATCATTGTGAACACACCACTGCACACAGTGCACCACAACGAAATTTGTCCTCTGCATTTAACCCATGCACACATGGTGCAGCGGGCAGCTATCAACAGCGCCCGGGCTCAAGGGTTCCTCAGTGGTGCCCGGGCTGGGACTTGAACCTGCAACCTTCGGATCTCAGGGGCAAAGTCCTAACCACTAGACCTCCACTGCCCCATATGCCTGCCCCACCACTGCCCCAGTGTTACACCTGAGCTGCACACAGTTTGTGCCATTAGTGGCAAGCGTGAGGAGATTACAGCTTTACAGTCAAGAGAATCAGTCATCTGAACGGTCAATCTGGCAACCGGGCGATCAGAAGATTCAGCAGAGCGTGAGATAGCGCAACTGAGAGAGGGAGAGAGTTTGGTGTGTTCGTGTGTGTGTTCTGAGATGCTTGCTGCCGGCTGTTAATAAAGCACAGTGCTGTTCAATAAAGCCTCCACATCCTCATTACATGGGTTACGATGCCCACTGAGGAACGGAACCCTGTCACAACCCGAGGACCCTCTGAATAAAACATTTGACTCATTTTCATATATATATATAGCTTGGAAAAGTTGTCATTTGTGCAGGAATACAGAAAATTATAAATGGCTCAGACTTTCAGTCACCACTGTATGTTTTGTGTGTGTGTGTCTTTAGGGGAAAGGGGGACTATCACCGATTGGGACACGGCTCAGACGACCATGTTCGCAGGCCCCGGCAGGTCCAGGGTTTGCAGGGCAAAAAAGTCATTGCCATAGCAACTGGTTCTCTTCACTGTGTATGCTGCACTGAAGATGGTAAGAGAACCTGCTTTTCCAAGTCAGCAGTTTATGAATGTACTTCATAAATGGGCTTCAGTTCAGTTTTATATTTTATTTTTTGATATGTAGGTGTGATGGTAAAGCAAAGTTTTGTTTCTGCCTCAGGTGAAGTGTACACGTGGGGTGATAATGATGAAGGGCAGCTTGGTGATGGGACCACCAATGCCATCCAGAGGCCTAGACTGGTAGCAGCACTTCAAGGCAAAAAGATCAATAGGGTGGCCTGTGGCTCAGCACACACCCTCGCCTGGTCTACCAGCAAGCCTACCAATGCTGGCAAGCTCCCTGCTCAGGTATTCGTGTCGATGCTTTTGATGTAAATGTGCTACGGAAGTGACTGTGAAGCCACAGCAGTGCCACTGTCAAAAAGCTAGCTTTTCTCATAGGAACCAATGCAAATAAGTATCTAAAGACGTTCAGGGTCACTGGTCAGTTTGGATAGTTAATAAAATAGCTATGTATAGTGTTTTAATACAGAATTTATATAAAATTCCGTAACTGAATTCTTCGTTCTGATGTAGAAAATGAGATCTGGTGTCACATAACCACAACTTTTACTGATTTCAGTTGTGTTACCCGACTTTGCAGTAGTAATTTATCAAAATACTGTTTTAATATATTTCTTTAGTATGTAATTTGTCTACAGTATTTTAACTGAGCCTAGTTATAAATGTCACTACATCAATTGCTTTTCATTTTTTCACTATGTGTAAAAACCCAGGTTCCCATGGAGTATAACCACCTGCAGGAAATCTCCATAATGGCTCTGAGGAACAGACTTCTGCTACTTCACCACATCTCTGAGCTCTTCTGCCCCTGCATCCCGATGTTTGACCTGGAGGGACGCCTGGGCCAGACGGGGCAGGGCCCCTCTGTTGGCTTTGACACACTCCGGGGCATCCTAATTTCACAGGGCAAGGTCAGGGGGGTCTACACTTGCCCATGCGCATGTACACATTTACATTTAATTTGTTTTTTCCTTAAGATTTGTATTCTTATTGACATGTTCTTCTCAATAGGAGGCTGCGTTTCGTAAGGTAGTGCAAGCTACAATGGTGAGGGACCGTCAACATGGGCCAGTGGTAGAGCTCAACAGAATACAGGTGAACATGGACACACATACTGCCACACAAGGGATGATTGCATGTACTCAAAATGTTTTTAACTATATAAGCTTCCAAACTTCTATTCAAATTTATCACATGATATTCATGTGCTTTAATTTTTGTACAGTGCCTTTAGAGTTGGCCTGGAATTCTGCTCTGCATGTGGTGTCTTCCTTAATGCGCTGCATTTAATATGCAAACTGTGCTCCAGTTAGCAGGGGGGCCTTTTCCAGACTTTACTCCTAAATGAAGTCTATTCATGGGTCACTGGTTCATTTATAGGGCAATCAGCCCTGGATGTCTCACTGATCTCTGCACTGAAAATGAAGTGGCATTTCATGGTTACTAAAAAAGAAGTATATAGGGAAAATGTGTGTATGTGTGTGTCCCTCTCTCCCTGAAAGGTGAAGCGATCAAGAAGTAAGGGTGGTCTTGCTGGGCCAGATGGCACAAAGTCTGTGTTTGGGCAGATGTGTGCCAAGATGAGCTCCTTCAGCCCTGACAGTCTGCTGCTACCTCATCGGGTGTGGAAGGTCAAGTTTGTAGGTAAGCTTGAACCAGAATCCTGGTGAGAATGTTCAAGATCATTGACCATTATGCTTGGCCCAAAATTATAATTAGTTTTAATTAGTTTTTTTCTGCTTCTGTCTGTCTGTATTGTGTATTTAGGTGAGTCTGTAGATGACTGCGGAGGTGGCTATAGTGAGTCTATAGCAGAGATGTGTGAAGAGCTACAGAATGGACTTACTCCTCTTCTAATCGTCACTCCTAACGGCCGAGACGAGTCCGGAGCCAACAGAGACTGCTTCCTACTCAACCCAGCTGCAAAGAGCCCTCTGCATATGAGCATGTTCCGCTTCTTAGGTAAACCACCTGGCCTACCCACATGAATAATCAAGACTTTACAAACAAAAGTTGAACAAATGTAACATTTTCTCATAATGGTTAGATAATAGATACTAATAATAATAATAAGTTATATTTATATAGCGCCTTTCATAAACCCAAGGTCGCTTTACAATGAAAACACACACATAAGGGGAAGGGGGGACTCTGGCAGCAGAGTTTTGAATATACTGTAGTTTTTGAAGGGTTTTGGAAGGGAAACCGATGAACAGAGTTGCAGTAGTCAATGCGTGACATAACGAAGGCGTGGACTAAACTATGAGCATCACTGGTAGAAAGGAAAGGTCGAAGACGAGCAATGTTACGGAGGTGATAAAAGGCCGTCTTGGAGAGGGACTTAAAGTGTGACTCCTAGTTTAATGAAGAATCAAAAAGAATACCAAGATTTCTGATAACCGGTGCAGATTTTACTATTACACCATCAATACTAATAGAGAAATTGGAGGAGCGAGAGAGTACGGACTTTGGACCGACAAGTAGCGTTTTGGTTTTATCGGTGTTCAGATGTAAAAAGTTTTCCTCCAACCGGTTCTTTATATCAGTGATGCAATTAATCAGAGATGGAGGTGGAGAGTCTAGGGGTGAGTCTGTGGAAACGTATAGTTGAATATCATCTGCATAACAGTGGTAATTGAGACCATGGCTACGTATGATCTGGCCAAGGGGCAGGATGTACACAAGAAAGAGTAGGGGACCAAGGACCGATCCCTGGGGGACACCAGACCTAACCAGATGGTGGTAATAAAATAATTGTGTACATGTATATGCCTGCTACTTATATATTGACACCTCTGTGGATTTAATGTAACTTTTTGTAGAATTATATAGAAGTTAAAAGCTAGAATTTAAGTTTTGGCATTCCCTAAAATAGAACCCTTGATACAGTCAAACTTTGTTAGTTCACCCCTATTGGTCTGGGACCCAAATTCGTCGAGAGGAAGACCTCAAATGACTTGACTAGCTGTGTCTGGCCTTAAAACAACACAGCCAACTGAAAAATAATTAAAATCCTAGTTCAACTCAGTAAAGGTCACATTTTGCAATATAGCAAACAAAACCAGTTTTCCAGACGTTTCGACATTGGGTTGAAACGTCTGGAGAATGTTACTACCTGGCGACAGCCTGATGAATTAGAGCAGTAAACATCCTGCTGTGTCTTTTTCCAATTACTGCCCTGACAGATGCTAATTTTCTTTTTTTTGATCGCCAGTCAGAGGATGCAACTTTTATTTACCAGACATTTTGAATCTAATTCACAAACTTTGGTCATACTAGTGGAGGTGGAGCATGGACAGGACCAACCAACCACCCATCAGTAAAACAGCGGGGTTTCCTATGTTGATTGGTCCAGACACCAACCAAACCGAGGCTGCGATAGTGTTGCCAACCCACCAACAGCAGCAGCAGTGACTTATAGAATTAGCATGACTCGGCACGTTCTAGGCTACAGTGTTAACATGGACGCAAGTTTGGTGAGCTATAGATGGAAAAAAAACATACACCTGACACTTTGCACATTGTGGCAAGGGTGAGAGGCGAGGTTAGTGGCATTTGTCCTGCAGCCTTTCATGGTCAGAGGTGGGTTTGGAAAGATAACGGGGGCAAGCTAATGGGTTCTGACTGTTTGCATCTTCTCTATTTGTTTTTTTCTGATGGTTTGAAAAGTTTGAACAGACTAATCCAAGTTTTCATTTCTCTACACTATATGTTTTGATTGTGAAAACCAGAAATTAGTATTTTTAAGCTTCAGGTTTGACAGAAAAGCTGTTATCTTTCTAAATCGGTGTTTCAGGTGCATGTCCGTGTTCATTCATTGAAAATATTTGTTGTGTAGTACTACTGGTTAGTCCTGTAACACTAACGCACTAATGCTGGAATGGCCATGCTTTATGCCTACCTACATTATGCTATGTAATAAATGTGTGTTTGTGTATAGGAGTTCTCCTGGGTATAGCTATCCGTACAGGAAGTCCACTCAGTTTGTACCTGGCTGAACCTGTGTGGAAGCAGCTTGCTGGCATGAACCTGACAATTGCAGATCTCAGTGAGGTAAGTGCTTGTGTTAGTGTTACATGTTTGCCTTTTCATGAGAGAGAAAATAATTTTATCTCAAAGGTTATATAAGGTTCTTGGGGGCTCTTAAATCTCTTACATAAACAGCAAGATCAAAGGAGGTATACATAGGATTTGTTACTCTTACATTTTAGAGATCAGGTCAGTGAACATGAACAAAATGTATATTTGTGTGTGTGTTTGTATGTACGAATATATATATATATATATATATATACACACACATACAAGTTTGGGCACCCCTTGATAAATAACAGATTGAAAAGATGTAAACATCTTTAAATACACAACATGTTCAGCAAACATTGATGCATTGTTACTTTTTTTGGCATAAATTGAACAAAAATAAAAACATTATTATGGTGCTGTGTAAAGGATTGGGCACCCTATGAGTTCCAAAATCTCCGATTCTTTTTACAAGATTTCAGACATTTATCAGATTGTTAAATCTTATGCATGACAACAGCTGTCATTAGTAAATGTCATTAGTAAACGTCATCTAGTGCCAATTTCAAAGCTTTACAAATACTCTGACTCTTCAAACCTTGTGCACACACTTGTGGACACTCAACAACC
>JBBIGC010000104.1:13641027-13651715 GCA_037576955.1 Lepidarchus adonis
TGCCACAAAGATTCTTCTAAGGGCAAATGTGTCTATTCTCTTTCTGACTGTAGACATGTGCACTTTGACATCCACAGTTGCAAGAGTTACCTGCTGAAAGGGATTCGTATTTTTGCATCAAATTGTGATGAATTTTGCATGATTGGAATAATTTATTTCAAACAAAATCGTTTTAAAATCCTTACTAGACAAGGCACAACCTTTATTCTTAGGGAGTGAGGCCTTAGCAGATTTATTATATCTTGGCAAGATTAAACCACACTTTTAAAAAGTGAACATCAGACCTTAGATGACAGGTTTAAATAAGACCAACCACATGAGGCTATTATCATGGTGTTCCAGATTTGGTGTAATCAATATAAAAAGGTATTTCCTTTATTTATGTGACTGTTCTGCTTTTTATATTATAAAAATTATTACAAAATGTAAATTTCATGTGTCATTTGTCATATTTTTTTCTGTAGGGACTTAATGAAAGAGGTCCAAAAGTTTGCTTGTTTAAATATTATAACAACAACATTATGCACTTTGACATCCACAGTTGCAAAAGTTACCTGGGGATTCTTATAGACTTATTTTTTCATCAAATAGTGCTAAATTTTGCATGATTGGAATGATTTATTTCAAACAAAATCTTTTTATGAGTTATTTTCTGACCACAAAACAAGCCCAGAACTTTCATCACGTTCATTATTTGTTATAATGTTTTATTATATTGCTCTCCTTTATTTTGCCATAATGGCTTTCTCACAATACATTATCCCTTTCATATAAGTTTGTATTTGTTGAGTAGATGTTATATTAAGACTTCATCAGTGTATAGTAGAGTTATTAATATTTCTCCTTTGGAAATTACAACACAAATGTGGCACTGACTGTAATTTAAAATCCACAGAATGTTGATGGTTCATATTTGGCTTCTTGCAACATAAAATCTCAAATGTTCTCTGTTGCATGTGTGTATGAAATTGAACTCGTTTGCCTGAATACTTTCATTGTGCTCCATGTGGTTCCATGCTGATATAAAGCAGGTTTAACTCTTTTTTTGATTGACCTTATCACTTCCTTTCGTAGGTTGGGATTCCCCATGATGCTGATGACATGTACGATAGCCATGTGCTACCTGCTGGCGACTCATGTCGGACTGGGCTGGAACACCTAAATACACCATCACTGCCGCCAACCAAAGAGACTCTGTGTGTTTGTGTGTGTGTGTGAGGAATAGAAAACAGAGATACAGAAAAAAATGTGTGAGTGAGTTTGTGTTTCTGATTTGGGGGGAGGACAGACAGATGGACGGCAGTGAAGGCTTACAGCCCATGCATCATGCTGCAAAACATTCAAACAAGGGAACGCCTGCACCTACTTAAGGGCTAGAGGTAGCAGTGTATTCTACTGTTTTACGGTGCTATCGCCATCTTTAGTAAGGAGTTTTGGTAAGTTTGTTTACATTTGCCAAAAAAGAAAACAAAAAAATGAAAGGTTATTATTATTGTTCAAAAACAGTAGTTATGTTTGTATGATTTTCTGTGGCCATAAAACTATATTTATTGGTGTTTAATTCCAGTTAGAATTGTTATACAGGCAACATAACATCTGATGAAAGGGATTTTCATATATGCCTGTTCAACTAATCGCCAAATTTCCCAGTCCCAATTTTTTTTAATTTTATCACATTTAACTAGTAACAGCATATAATCCAGAGCAGAGCTTTTCACCACATCATCTGTCCAAACAAGGACTTTTGAAGGTATTAATTAACTGATGCTCTGTCCACAAATGACCAGTATCAGGGAAACTTAATAGAACTTTTGCATAAAATCAATTTTAGCCTAATGAGTGATTAAGAAATGATGTTGTTTAGAGTTGCTAAGATATATATCCCAGCAGTATGACTTCCCAGATGCATACACAATAAATAGTCATATACATCTTTAAAATCCAAGCACATATCGCTACAGAACACAGAGCAAGTGTGGAAGATCATGACTGAAACTTTACACTATATACTCTTTATTTCCTTGACCTCTCAAATGTCACCAACTAAAAACTACACAGTGAAACACTTATCTCATGAAATTCCACTTTCATTTCCAAAGTGTTAACATGTGGATAAAATCCTTAAGTTGCCCATTTAAGTGAATAAAATGCAGAAAAGCTTGACTGCTTAATCAGTGAAATCAGCCCATGTTTGAGTGCTCTTTTAGCTAATTCTAATAATAACCCACCACTCTAATCATAATTAACGAAGGATGATAAAATTATCTGCTGATGATATGTTCTTTGAAGTGTTTGTTAACTCTACTACTTTAAATTTCTTCTGACTATATTAATGAATCACTGTTAATGATCCCTCATTTCTGTTTTTTTGTTTGTTTAAAAAGCAATTCATTTTTATGTACTTTATATCAGACAATAACCTTATTTAGGTGTCATATAGAGTACCTCCCATGTTACCATGCGGAGAGGCCCTATTAAAAAAAATGGTCAACTCTTTTGCTGTTTTACTCTGTAATCATGGAACTGACTATTACTATGTGCAAAGGCCATGTATATTGTCATTTTAGTTTTCGTTCTAATTTACCTGCTTTTCCATTCAATGAACACACATTTCAATTACTACATTGCAGTTGAACATGTGATTATTAGTAAAACTCTGAAAGCCTAATGTGTTATCTTCTTTTATGATAACGAGAGAGAGAGAGAGAGAGAGAGAGAGAGAGACAGAGAGACACACAGAGAGAGAGACTGTTATGAATGGTTCATGTTATGGATTATTTAAAGTAATGAACATTGTGGTCTAAGTGCAGGAGCTCCGGCAAAACTCTCTATGACAGCACAGCTAAAGGGGAGAACCAGGAGGTAGCAAAAAGACACAATGTACAGAAATGGTGACTGCGATTTTACACGCATTCTTTACATTTTCAGGTGCTATGTTCTCTGGGAAGCAACAAATGCTAATGAACAGTAGTACTGCACATGAAAGCTAAGACTCCAGTTGAAATTCTTTAAAAGAATTTTGAAATATTGAAATACAGTCATTCTCTGACTCATTGTGCTACAGGGACTAAAATTTAACTAGAAGTTAACGCTTTCAAAAGAAGTGTTTTTTGCCTACTTTTATATATGTACCACTGTCCCATTTAATAGCCTGGCCAGTACATGGGTGTAACTGAAATTTACTTTCATTAATGTAGGGCTTTCATAGCACATATTCAGTCTAATTTACTACACAGGTCTATTCACCTATACTACATATGCGTACAAACAGACTTATAGGAAAGTAAAAAATTGTGTTTTCTTTTCCAAAGCCAGAGGCAGAGGGAAGTGGAAAGAACTTGACTGACTCTAGCAGCCATGAAATGTCAGTGATAATGCTGGGAAATGGAGCAGTCAAGCAGAATTTTGCATAAATGCCTAAATATTCTCAACAGAACTGACATATAGTTCATATAACATTGCTAAATTTGTTCTAGCATTGAAAATAATTAACTTTTGTAGATATATTTTAGTTTATGCATCTTCCTTAGGCTAATCCAAGCCCTTAAAACTATTCATACACTGTCAAAAAAAGAAAAAAAGAAAAGGGCAGATTTGCATATTTTTTGACCTAATATATTAAAACTATTATTCCTGAAATGGAATAAAATAATGTTACGATAGGACTTATAGAGTCAGTGCATTTAGTTCTCCAACTGGAGGTGCTGAAAAAGTAATGTGCATCTTCTCAGTTAGGATGCACTGTTACGACTGTACTGTATGACTGTATGAGTAAAGTATAGTAAAATATCAGAATCAGAATCGTGTTTATTGGCCAAGTATGTTAGTAAACACATACAAGGAATTTGATTCCGGTCGATGGCGTCTCTATAGCACAGCAGTATAAAGGAAAACAACAACAATGTAAATATACAATGAAAAGAATACTGAAAAAAATATACAATAGAAAAAGTATACAATCTACAGTCTACAATATGAGTATGTGATATGGATTTATATTTATAAATATAAGAAGTGGTAACAATATATATATATATATATATATATATGTATAGTTATATAAGTGTATGTAAGTATAGTACATATAACAATAATATGCACATACAATATGTAATTATAAATATAAGGAAATGTGTGAATCTATATATCTATATGCCCTTTGACTTTTATGACATTGCAAATAACCAGAGAATATAAGTAGGTTGTTACAATTTAAAATGTGGAGTTGCACAAACAAACTCATTTGATAAACCCACTGAACAATTCTGTGTAAACGTGTTGATGGGTTTTAATCTGGATTATTTACTTCATCAGATATTCGCTTTCTATACCTGGTTCCTTGGGCAGCACTGGCCTCGGAAAGCTCCAGCTGTGGTTCTGTCTGTGTGTAGCTGGGAGGGCTGGATGCTTAGTGGGAATGTTTAAATGTCAGTTACTCTTAGAGTCAGTGTCATCATCCAGCAGCCAAACTCGACAGCACCGCATATGGCATGAGAACCTCACCGCCGTGATAACATCTGCCAGCCATTCGTTGAATGTTTTGCTAATGCCCAAGCCAAGCCGAGCGTAAGCTCACTAAACCTGGACGAATCCCTGTAACCCTGTTGAGAACTGGGACATTTGGGTGTAGCAGGGTGTGCATTTTATTCTGTCCATCAGAAGAAGAAAGGATGTGTAGATTTCCTAATCTGCCATTTTCAAATATTACCCCTGAACAATGACAAATTCCACTTCATGCTTCAAATAAGACCAATACATCCACCTGGACATCCAAAACAGTTCAGATGCAAGTAGCTTTGATTATTCCGTTTACCCAGAGTTCAATTTCCCCTTTGAGCAATAGCAATTCATTTAATCACGCTTCATACACAACACATTTCCTCATTCGTCTCGCCTTTGCCATTGCTTTGTTTAACCTTTACTCATTTAGTTCATTATTTTTTATCAAGGAAACAAAGAAAAACATTAATTCTAATACACAGGCAATGATCCTTTACTTTCCTGCAAGAAATGCTCAGGGAAAGCAACTTCTCTAACCAGATACTTCTCTACTGGAAGCATCTCTGCGGGAGGACTGGGAAATGTTGACTTTTAGTCAGTTTTATGAATGAATGGAGCTTTGCTTTTTTGGTACATGATTGAGTAGAAGGACTAGATGTTTCTGAGTGCATTAGACTTGTTAGAGACCAATTTAATGTATGTGGGCCTTTTTGAAAATCACAGATGCATTTTAGTGTTGTTCTTTCACCTACTTTTGATCAAAGAAATAAGTTCCCAGTATAAAAGAAGCAGAACATTAAGATACTCCATGATCCGCGGGTGTATTTGTAATATTTTTTGGACATTGATATATAATTTTAACAATACTGGTAAGTAATCTTCTGTTAAATGTAATTCTACAAAAAATGTGATTTGTGGTGAAGAATAAATTAGGAAACCCCCATCTTTATTCTTAGTTAAAATGGCTCAAATCACACACAGATGTAGCATATCAGGTGCACATGCTTAGAACATTGTTACTCCAGATTTTGAAAGAGGTTTGTCCTATTTAAACCTAAGACATTTAGTTTGGTGTATTTCTCACTGTTAATGTGAGCGTGAACAACAAAAATTGCTGTCTGAGGCCTTGCACCAGCTTATAAGTCTGGTAAAGGATATAAAAAGATCTCAAAAGAATTCACAATCAGCCATTCTACTGTACAGACTTCCAAAACAACTGCCAACATGCCCAGGTCTGGCCAAGCAAGTTCTCCTGGAAAGCAGACCAAAAGATACTAAAAGAAGTATCCAAACACCTCAAATCAGCTGTGAAGCATGGTGGAGGAAGTATCATGGTTTGGAGATGCTTTGCTGCAGCAGTACCTGGCCAGTTCAATATAGAATGCACCATGAATTCTACCATGTATCAGCGGGTGCTTGAGGAACGTGTGAGACCATCTGTTAGAACATTAAAGAAATGGAGAGTTCTGGTGTGGCCAAGTCAAAGCCCTGATCTTAGTCCCATTGAGAAGCTGTGGGGTGACTTGAAACGGGCTGTACATGCAAGGACTGTACCCCTCAAACACCTCACAGCTTAAAGAATTCTGCATTGAGGAGTGGGGCAAACGTTCCTCAGACCGATATCAGAGACAAGAAGCATCTCGCTGTGGTAACTTCAGAGGGAGTAACAGTAGCTTTTAGAGGGTAGAGTGTCTCTTATAATTTGTATTGATATCTTTGTTCAGGAATAAATCAAAGGTATATTTATTGTTTACCTGCAATTAAATTATTTTCTGTTTAGAGAGATAAAAAAAACACATTTAGACATTTAAGATTAGACATTGATATATGAACATTTCTTGATAAACAGCTAATATTTAATGGGGTGTCCTAACTTTTTCACACGACTGTCGAACCTGAAAAAATAAAACAACTGTTTAAGTCAAATACTTGTGAATATTAGCAGTCAACATTTTAATGGTTGTTGTGGGTAAAACATATCACAACACACCCTGCTGAGCGTGTAGGGGCAGACCAGTCAGAGTTCCCATGCTAACCCCTGTCCTCTCCAACAATGGGCATTTCAGGGTCCATTCAAGTGGCTGACAATCTGACATGCAGAGAAACAGATGGATTACAGAATGAAATTACAAACATCAGTGTACTTATTTGGTAAGACAATTGCTAAGGCAGTTTAATACTATGTGTAAAGCACAGTTTGTATACAACAGAGTGAGTTGTAATATGTTTTACCCACAACAACCATTAAAATGTTGTTTTATTATTTCAGGTTATACAGTCGTGTGAAAAAGTTAGGACACCCCATTAAATATTAGCTGAGAGAGAGAAAGACTGTTAGGGATGGTTCATGTTATGGATTGTTTAAAGTAATGAACATTGTGGTCTGAGTGCAGGAGCTCCGGCAAAACTCACTATGACAGCACAGCTAAAGGGGAGAACCAGGAGGAGCACAGACATGAGGGCATCCTGGGTCACAAGGCAGCAACCACTCGACCGTCAACAAACCTGAGTGGACATGTCGGATGGGGGGCGACAGCATCCAAGCATCTCAGTTTACCAGAAAACTCTGTGCCTGAGAACCCTCTGGGTCTGCAATGCATGCCTTAACCACACCAACTGCTGAAATCTGTTTACTTGGTTCTGGTCAAGCCACATCTTCCGTTCACAGTGAACCCTGCGTTTTGATCCCTCATGTAATGTATATAGTAAATGTGTTGTACATTCTTAATGAAGTGAAGTGAAAGTGACTATTTGTCTCTGAGAAAACACACAAAGTGAACCACAACAAAATGTGACCTCTGCCTTTAACCCATCACACATGCAGAGCAGTGGGCAGCCACCAATGGTGCCCAGGGATCAGTGAAGTTGCTCAAGTATCTCAGTGGTGCCTGATCTGAGACTTGAACCTGTGATTATTGTCATTGGGAACATATCAAAATGTGACATGGAGCAGTGAAGTGGGGACAGTTGCTCATGTACCTCAGTGGTGCCCGGGACTTGAACCTGCAACCTTCTGATCTCAGGGGCAAAGTCCTAACCACTAGGCCCCAACTGATCCCAGGTGTTGCAACATTGAAACGCCTACTGTGATTTAGCCAGACAGCCCTTTACCCAGAACAGAGTTGTGTGGAGAATACTCAATATTTAATCTTTTGGAGATTGCATTCAAACAATACAATTCTTGATGCTTTTGGCTTTGTTCCTTTCTGTTCACTCTGATTTCAGTAATGGATTTATTGAGACAGATTTGAATTTTCCCTGTTTCAAGCTGTTCTACTTCCAAATGGCATCAGTTGCAGAAGCCAGATCGGTAGCATCTGTGATTCCATCAGTTTGAAGCAGACTAACTCAAGACTGAGTGGGCGACTAGTCTGCCTGAGCTCTAGCACATTCCAAACCTTAACTCTTCCAGCTCCTTCACACAGCCAAATATGGATCTGCCTCTTTCTACCTAACTGTCTTTGATCAGCACAGATTTCAGGCATATTTCCTTAACATTTTCACATCCGGGAGAGGAGGGAGTGGAGGAATTACGAGTGCACTACTTTGATCTTGTGTAATACATGTAAATGCCTGTGTTAGAGTTGTTTTGTGCTGCTGCAGTGTCAATCCTCTGGGAGTTTCACGTCACCACAGATTGGTGCAATGCTTCTGAAGTATTTATGCTTTCTCTCTCTTTTTTTTTTTTCAGGAAACATAGCGTTGCTGTACCTTTCCCCCTTCTTGCTAATATTTTAAGTGAAAATTACTTTTCTCCAGGGTAGCAAGGCTACCAGGAAATTGCATTATATAGAGTTTTAAATAGGCTTTTGGTGGCAGTGACACAGGAGGTGAAGATGCTATTTCATTACAGTTAAATTGATGCAATTTTACTTCGATTCAGTGCATATCTGTTTTCTTTCTCAGTCTGGTTAGTCTTCCCAGGCCTGAAATATAATGTAAATTGCCTTTAAAGAGCTGGATCTGAAGCTCAGCTGCCAGCATTGATTAACATTAGTTAGCACTAAATAACTCGTTATTGTGGCATTCCATCACCCTCAATCTAATCTATGCGCTGTTCGCTTTTTGACAGTTGGTCCCTGACTGAGGGAAGCTTTCAGATCATTCTTCCATCCTTAGCACTCTGCAATTAGGTTGAAGTCTGTTGTCAGAGTCCATTTGTTTTTAAGACTTTGTCTTATTTGAGCTTGCCTTGATAAATATACAGTGTAACTGCAATCACTGCAATTACCATAATTTAATTTACTATAATTTATCTTTTTACTGCTTTTTTCATTAAAATCACATATTTTTACCTTGTAGTTTTTTTTTACCTTTGTATTCATAAGACCTTTGTATTTTTAGTACCATGTATTCTCTTTACCTTGTATTTTTATTACCTTTTATATTTATTACCTTTGTATTTTCATTAGTATAGGATGCATGTTATTTTATGCCATTGTCTCTATGTCACAGTCGCGACATAAGCAATTTCCTTAGGGACAATAAAGTTTTTCTGATTCTGATTCTAAAGATCCCTGCTCGATATTGCAGGGGTGTAAAACACTGGCATTGAAGGAGTGGCATATAATGTCAATAATCTGTTTTTATTTATACATTGCTGTGTGGCATTAACACAGTAGTGTATTTACATGTCTGCGACCTATATAGTTGGTATATTCAGAGAACTTGCACTTAGAATTTAATTCAGGCCTAGAATGATACATATCATTCATATCGTTGATGGTAGGAGCTGCCAATGGTGGCATGTTGTATCTACCGCCTTTAAACATCTGTTTTTATTCTAAACCAACTACTGTAAGAGGTTTTTCTTGTTTATTCTTCCCCAGTATCCAAACTAGATAAAAAATTCAGTTTAGCATCACCATTCACTGTGGATCTATATAGCTTTTATAGTTTTTTGTTGCATATTTTTAAATTAAATTGTGCTATCTGTTGACTAATGCTTGTGTAGATGTCTACTTGACATTATGGCACTGGCTATGGGTTTACACCATCTTATACTAAACAAACAGTCATCCCTGTACAGTACATACACACTAATAGTTTATTCTCATATGCACATAAGAACAGAACATCATTACTTATTACTGTACACGTCCTCGAATTGCACTGTAAAATAACTTTCAACATTTAATAAGGGGTATGAGTGCAATAAAATAGTAATATAGTGACATGTTATAGAGGGTAAACCTCAAGTGACAAGTGATGAGTTTTCTTTTCTCAGCTTTTTTTCATCATTGTTGTCAAAGTGATCAATGTGGTCAGTGTTCAGTAGTTCAGTAGCCTGATGGCTTATGGGTAGCAGGTGTCCCTGAGCCTGCAGGTGCAGGCCTGGATTTACCTGTGCCTCCTGGCACACAGCATGAGCATGAAGATACTGTGATTGTGATGGCTGGGGTCATAGGATAAGAGATAATGTAAACCTAATGAGCTTTAAAAAAAAAAAAAAAAAAAGCTTTAAAGCTGTAACAATAAAAAAGACAAGAAAAAGAAATGCTGTATTAGCTTTATAAATAGTTGAGGTGTGGCGAGTGTGTGACAGGTATATTTTAAAGCATTTGCAACATTTCGATTTTATACTGAACAGACATGTTTTATCCCCTTTGTAATAATAGCATAACTATGTAGATTGTCAAGTAAGAAAAATACCCATTATGCTTTGTAGGAGGCCTCATTTGTCACGGCAGACTTATAATGCTGATTAAAGCACATTTCTTTTGTCCCAGTTAGACAGATACTGTAATTGTCCTTTCAGCTCCCTGACCAAGTTTGCTCTGTCCCTGAATGTAGTCTCTGTTTAATCTCTGTTTAATTCTCATGGCCTCCCTCCAATGGTACATTCCGCCAAGTCCCATATTAATTAAAATAGGATTAAGTGGGTTATGTCAACTGTAATTAAGAAGTTGGATCCTGAGCTTGGGTGGGGTTCTGCACTAGCTGCCTTCTCAATAAGCTGGACAAATGAACAGTTTTGGCACAGTCACCATGTAGGATCCTGAAAGTGATTTTTGAATGTCTACGTCAGCGGTGCCCAATACATCGATCGCGAGCTACCGGTCGATCGCGAAGGCATCGCCAGTCGATTGCGGAGCCCTGCCTTTCAAAATTTTACTGTATATTCACTAACACTGACTACACACTGAAAAGAGAGGGGATTACTGTATATTCACTAACACTGACTACAC
>JBBIGC010000104.1:13750352-13768027 GCA_037576955.1 Lepidarchus adonis
CTCACTCCACAGGTTTTCAATGGGGTTGAGGTCTGGGGACTGAGATGATCATGGGAGGAGCTTGATTCTGTGTCTGATGAATCATTTCTGTGTAGATTTGGCCGCATGTTTAGGTTCATTATTTTGCTGAAAGACCCAGTGATGACCCATCTTCAGCTTTTGGGCAGAGGCACCAGATTTTGATTTCAAATGTCTTGGTATTTAATGATGCCTCGCACCCTAACAAGGTTCCCAGGGCATCTGGAGGAGAAACAGCCCCACAGCATCACAGATCCTCCCCCATACTTCACAGTCGCATGAGGTGTTGTTCTGCATGTTGTTCCACCAGACCCACTTAGAATGTTTGTTGCCAAAACTCTGACCAAAGCACACGTCCCAGTTGAAGCCCCAGTATCGCTTAGCGAACTCCAGACATTTGTGTTTATGATTGTGAGTGAGAAAAGGTTTCATTCGTGCATGACTCCCAAACAGATTGTTGGCATGGAGACAGCACCTGATGGTTGTTTTCGAGACTTTGTGACCCTGTGATACTCCATTTGTTGCAGTTCTTTAAAAATGAGCTTTGGAGAACTTTTTATTTCTCTTGCCATCCTCCTCACTGAGTGTGGTGGCAAAATAACCTTGCGTTCTTGTCCAGGCTTGTTTACCACTATTCAGAATTTAATTTCAATAGCACCTTCAGAAATATATTTAAATATACATTTGTGACATGTTCAATATTTTTACCCGCTGTATATATATGTATATATATCGTCTTATGCATATATATACACGTTACTATCCGTTACTAAGTACTACATAATCAGTACTTAGTAACACCTTCTCTGGTAGATATCACACTGCAAACACTTTTTAGAGCTAAAAGTCTTTCATTTTTTTGTACTTGGGATTTTCTGTCATTCTTCCTTGCAAAAGGTTCTAGTTCTGTAATATTCTTTGGTCGTCCTGTATGCACAGCTCTTTTAAGATTTACCCACAAATTTTCAATGTTCAATGTTCAAGGAGACTGTGAGGGTCATTCCAAAACCTTCTGCTTGCGACTCTTGAGGTCGTCCATGGTGGATTTCGAGGTTTGTTTAGGATCATTGTCCTGTTGTAGAAGCTCATCCTCTTTTCAGCTTCAGCTTTTTTACAGATGGTGGGATGTTTGCTTCCAGAATTTGCTGATATTTAGTGGAATCCATTCTTCCGTCCACCCGTGCAATGTTTCCTGTACCACTGGCAGCAGCACAACCCCAAAGCATGATAGATCCACCCCCATGCTTAATGGTTGGCAAGGTGTTCTTTTCATAAAATGCTGCTCTTTTCCAAGTCCACAGCACTTGTTTCAACATGCATCAGGCTTCTGTAGATGTTCTCTTGTATACTTCTGGAGTTGATGTTGGGGATGCAGTTATGAATTTTTTCCACTGACTCTTCCAGGAAGGTCTTGTGGAATGGTGCACCACCACTCCTGAGTCTGCTAAATATTCCTTTAGATTTTTTTGCAGTCAAATGGAGATTTTGATTTGTCTTTCTGACCAGCACATGAGCAGTTCTCTCCAAGAGTTTTCTTGGTTTTCCAGATCTCATTTTGACCTTACAGTTCCCCAGAACTCTATCTCTTAATTAAATTAAATTACATTTCTCACTGTGAAAACTGCAAACTGACAACACTTTGCTATCTTCTGGTAGCTTCTCCTGCATTGTTGGCATCAATAACTTTCATTGTCAGAGTCTTACACAGCTGCTTAGAGGAACCCATGGTTGTTGAGTGTCCACAAGTGTGTGCACAAGGTTTGAAGAGTATTTGTAAAGCTTTGAAACTGTTGCCAGCTGATATTTACTAATGACAGCTGTTGCCATGGATCAGATCTAATGAGCTGATTAAGGTCTGAAACCTTGTAAAAAGAATCTGAGATTTTAGAACTCTTGGAACTTTGCACAGTGCAATAATAATGTTTATATATATTTTTTTATTTTGCTCAATTTGTGGCATAAAAGGTCATCAGTGTTTGCTGAAAATATAGTGTATTTTTTCCATGTTCCAGAGAGACTGTGTTAACATCTTTTCAATTACAAAATCACCAAAATCTGTTATTTAGTGGTAAATTCAAATATTCATAAATTCATAAACTGGCCAAAGTATAAAGAAATAACAATTATGACTATTATAAATATTATAACTATGACAATATGGTTTTCCTCAACAACATTGTTGTATTTTGTAAATATACCCTAAAATTTGAGTAATATGTATATAGAATATTCAAGGTGCTATATTTTGAAACATTCCACAACAAGCAAAGGTTATGACTGGGTAGTCAAAGCCAAGCAAATATTGGGAACTGCCCACCACTTTGTTCCATTTTTTACTTGTCAGTCTAAAAGGAATATTTCTCAGTGGAATATTACAAATAATTTGTATTTGACCATCTACATAACATAGAAAACATAAAAAATCTCAGTGAATGTATGGCAAAAGCAAAAACCACTGTTGAATGTACCTTCTTACCCTCAGAAAGCATTCCATGAGTAACTGTCATGTTACTGTAATAAATATAGCTTCATGGGCTCATGAATATTATGGAAAAACAGTCGCAGTGTAGGTCACTGCATGGAGAAATGCAAACTGAAACTGTATTAAGCTAAAAGAATGCCACACATCAGAACTGAGTTCTCTAGGCCTGAGCTCATCTCAGAGGAACCTAAAAACAGTGGAAAGTGTTAAAATCTTTTCTTTGTATTAAAGATAGATAAAAAATAAGATAATTAACAAATACAACTGTTCAACAAATTGGTTCAGATGAATAAGATTGAGCTATAGGTTGTTTCTGGTACATGTCTCCATCGGTCTCCTAACCTGCTTTTAAACTCTAATAAAAGCCTGTAGATTGTGTTCCACATTTAGAATGTGGGTGCTGAAGTGGTATGGCCTGTTTTCTGTGCCAGTAGAGGTGCAACGCTGGCACACGGGGCCTGAAGAAGTCTACCACCAAGCTCCCTCCCTCGACATCTTACATCTTTCACTAAAAACAGTCAGTGGACGAAAATGCATGTAATGAGCACTGGAACTGTATCTTGGGCTTAGTAACTGTAGATGAGTTATCAAATATCGATTCCTGAATGACTCTGACTGTTTCCTCTCTAAGATCCATTAATATTTTAGTGAGCAGTTTCATTCCAGAGGAGATAATAATGTCTGCTAAACAAGAACAAATAACTGACATTAACGACGTGATGGCTGTGTTATACGACTTAACATGCGGCACTGTGTTCCAGTAATTATTTAGAAATATGGCCAGCAAAGAAAGAAACGACAACAAATATAACAAATAACTGAATATACTATGTAGTAAAAAGTTTTTGCGCATTATATTTATTTTATTATATTTATATATATTTATTATATATTTTTTATTTTATTATATTTCCTGTGTATACTGTATATTCACTCCAGATTTACACACGTCGTTTGACTTTCTACTGATATATGCATTCATAAGACAAAATAAATGTCTAATATATAATTTTTGGTACTGGTAATGAAGGCGGGATTCATGCATTCATGTTCTTTTTGGTTTGTTTAACTTTTTTTTTGCACCTGTAATGTGGAATTCTTCTATTTTTATTTTAAACCTTAATGTATGCACATTATATGTTTTTTATGCGTATTAATTCACCTTTAAATATTTTTTTTATGCTCATGAATGCATAATTTGGTTCACATTGATAAGAATAAATTCAAATGACATTATACACCAATCAGCCATAACATTATAACCACCCGTCTAATTCTGTGTATTTTCCTCTCATGCGACCAGAACAGTTCTGACAGTGGTACACTGTGTGTTCTGACACAGCGTTAACATTTTCTTCAGACCAGAGCCAGTCTTTACTCTCTGTGTGCATCAAAAAGCTTTGGGTGCCCATGACCCTTTTGCTGATTCATCAATTGTCCTTCCTTGGAACATTTTTGGGTTCTGCAGACCTGGAACACTTCAAAAGACCTGCTGTTCTGGAGATGATCTGGCTCAGCCATCTAGCCATCATAGAGGATCAGATCCTCACACTCACCACTTCCAGTACTCACACTGATATCAGTAAAGTTCTTCTAGAAAATGGATGCAATCTCAGTACTAAAACCTAGAACCACAGCACAGTGAACGTTCAAGCACAGAAATGCTGCTGATGATAACAGAGAGAGAGGGGAAGTGTATGTGCATGTGAGAGAAATAGTTCTGTATGTGTGTGTGTGTGTGTGTGTGTGTGTGTGTGTGTGTGTGTGTGTGTGTGTGTGTGCTGGCCCTCATAGTGCGGTTAATGGACCAGACATCCCATAGAGAAAAGCTCCACAACATGGGCATAAAACATACGCTCACACTCCCTTATTGTAACTCTGCCTCTATTTCTCCCTCACTCTTTCCATCTCTCTTTCTCTCTCTCTTACACACACTTTGAACAGCCTGCCATTAAATCTGAGTAGGAAAACAAAAAGAAATAGTAGCTCATGTATGTGTATATGGATTGTTTTCTTTGAGCTCATGTAGCACACATGCTAAACACAAACAAAAAGGATCTTCATATCACAGTCATGTGCATCATTTATTTACCCTGTGAATTTTTGCAATTTGCCTACAAACTTGCCCAGTGAAATTTAAACCAACGGCTACAAAATGGCATCCATCGCATTAACAGTAGCAAAGCCATTCATAAGATGTATATTAAAATATAAAATAAAACAGAAAGATATGTCAGTGTTTGTCTGTTTAAGAAATGGCCTAAATCAGACGAAGTTCCTGACGCCTGGATTTGAGGTCTTTTGTAGGTCCTATGCTTTTCCCATAGGAATCGTACAGTGTTGGAACTGGGAGGCGGAAGTGTACGTGCTAAACACATCTATCACATGATGAGGTGAAGGTTGGGGAGAGAGAGAGAGAGAGAGAGCGAGAGAGAGAGAGAGAGAGAGGACCAGACAGCCCTTGTCTAATTTTGGCCTATGCTGTCTGTGTATAGCCCCAGTAGAAAGTGTATCCTGCTCTATCCTGGTAAGAAATGTCTTTCAGAAATGGAAAAGTTTCACACTTTTTCCACCACAAACTCAATCCAGCTTGCTGTTAATGAGCAGCACTTTATGAAAAGAACACCTTGCCAAGCATTAAGCATGGAGGTGGATCTATCATGCTTTGGGTTTGTGCTGCAGCCAGTGGCACAGGAAACATTGTATGGGTGGACGGAAGAACGGATTCCACTAAATACCAGCAAATTCTGGAAGCAAACATCACACCATCTGTAAAAAAGCTGAAACTGAAAGGAAAACGACTTCTACAACAGGACAATGATTCTAAACAAACCTTGAAATCCACCATGGACGACCTCAAGAGTCGCAAGCTGAAGGTTTTGGAATGACCCTCACAGTCTCCTGATTTAAACATTGAAAATTTGTGGGCAAAAAAAAAATAAAAAATTTTTATCTTTACACTGGAGCTATTAAGCTAATGTAGCAAGTGATGGAACTACAGGGGTGGATGGGAACAAAGTCCATTTCCTCGTGTTCTGCACCTAATTACATTTATCAAATATCTGAACAAATATTATACTTTTGACTCCACAGCATACTTGTGAAGTCAGCAGACACTTTTTTTCTTTCCTAAAATGCAATAGTCTATTCTGTGTTCATCAACAATCACAGTAAATTACAGCTGTTTTAGATTTTAGGCAATGCTATGTAATAGTAGTAAACTTAGCTTAGCTTACAACATTAATAATGTATCGATCACAAGTACCGGAGTTCATATGTTACAATATAAATGTAAATAATTATGCTTATTAACATAATAATGGCAAAAACTCTGTTTTTTTATTGTGTATCTTAAGGCTTTGCATCAAATTCCATCAGTTTCTGATCCTCAGGTTCTACAAGGAAGTCAGTGAAATTAAGAGGCTGTTTTAGTGTCGTCAGGGTTCAGTAAATAAACTGTGGCAACAATACAAAAATGCACTAATATTAAACATGTACGTTTGAATACTTTAAAGTAAATACTCGATTACTTCAACTCAAGTACAACTTTGTCTCATCAACTTTCACTTGCAGTGGAGTATCTACAGTGGAGGAAATAGTTATTTGATCCCAAATTGATTTTGTAAGCTTGCCCACTGACAAAAAAATTAACCATCTATAATTTTTATTAAAATTTTAATGGAAGAAGTACATTATGGTCAAGCTTCGGGTTGCTAGGTGACAGCTTTGAAACCTTAATGATTTAGAGCTGATCTGCAAAGGAATGGACAAAACACCTCCTGCTTTGTGCGCAAACCTGATCACCAACTACAAAAACGTCTGACCACTGTGCTGCCAACAAGGGCTTTGGCACCTATTACTTATTTCACTCAATAAAATGCAAATTAATTTATGTATTTTGTATAATGTGATTTTCTAGATTTTCTTTTTAATATTTTATCTCTCACTGTTTAAACAAACCTACAATTAAAATTATAGACTGTTCATTTCTTTGTCAAAATCAGCGAGGGGTCAAATAATTATTTCCTCCACTGTATACTTTGGTTCCACCTCTGCTTATGCATAAATTAGCTAAAAAACTATTAGCTTAAAAACTATTTTAAGGTGGCTTTCAAAAGTCCAGTATCAAAACCACTGTCAACAATTCTAACACTGTAAGTTTCCCTACAACAAAGTATTTTACATGAGCCCACTCTGAGTTACTATGTTTACCCATTTGATTAAGCAGAAACTTTGAAAAATTGGTTTAATTCTCTTTTAATTAATTGAAATATTCTTCACGCTCACATCTCCAGCATTTGCCCTTCTGTTATATTATTCTAAGAAATGATTTATGGCATCCTAAATGCCATGTGATATGGTGATATATTGCTAAATACGCTGCGATAATTGTATTTCCCACACTAGCTAATTCAGTTCTCACCTCATCGTGTAGAGCAGTGTGCCGTCGTCTTGCAGCCTCAGCAATTTATTGGGCGTGGTCATGTTGTGAGCGATGGATTTCTTGCCGTTCAGGAAGAAAGTGTCGGGGGTCCAGATGTTGCTGGCCAGCAGGTTATTTAGAGCCAACATCCCCATGGGTCCTTTAAAGCGCAAGCGCTCGTCCTTCCAACTTTGGCGGAAAAACACATCAATTGTGTACTCCTGCGGAGGAAAGCAGATGTTAGCACTGGAGCATTTAGTGATTCCTGAAGGAAGGGGCCAAATTACATGACACAGCTGAGCTGCTGAATATGGAAATGAGCAATATTACCACCATCCATCAGTTTATCCTGCAGTCAACCAAGCATGATATAATGAGAACCAAACACCAAACAGCAATAATGGAGAGGTGAAGGTTGAGTAGCAATTGAAGCATTGGTGGAACCGTGATGGGGGAGGGACTGGCCAATTATGGAAACATATAATCTCTTTTCTTTTATTAACTTACCATCTCTGTATCCGACACAGGGCCAAAGCTGGTGACAAAGATGTTGGTCTTAATCTCAGTCACTTTTTCTGTGGGATCAAACCGGGACAGTTAGTTTTAGGGACTTAATCTTAACACAGACAAATCCTCAGTGTTGAGTTAGTTACTGTTGGAAAAATTCAGACAGATGTGCACACAGCAAACGCAGCAAATTTCATGAGCCATTCCAGGTGCCTATGATTGAGTAGATAAATCATAGAAAAATAGAAAAAAATATCTTTATTGTCATTGCACAAGTACAATGAGATTGGGTTTGCAGTTTCCAAACACCATATATAAAGAATAAAGATAATAAATAATTAAGTCAAATATAACAGCGATAATATGTAGTGAATTCAAATAAAGGTAGTATGTTATGCTATGTAATAGATCAGAATGTTTGTAATACAGCCATCATTTTTGTATTCAGACAATAAATTAAAGTATATTGTTTTTCACATCGCTGTTTAAATTCCATCACATGGACTGAGGTGTGAACAGATTGATTTAAAACTTTAATGTGTTTATGTACTACATTATATATCATAAGAAGAAAGCAGCCAATGTTAAAACATGGACTAGTACATGGACAATAACCTTTTATAGAATAAAAACAATTTTATATATAATATTTTTGCACACAAGTCATTTTTTTACATGTTCAGTCGTCATAGAGATGCTCAACTCTAAACTCAACAAAATTTGATATTACAAAATATGATATATAATGTAATACATGAACACATTGAAGTTTTAAATCATACTGTTCACACCTCAGTCCATGTGATACATATATGGAATTTAAAAACGATCTACTTTCATATATCTTCCTATTTAACCTACAGTGCTTAACTCCGCCCATTCAAGATAATGTAAATGTTAATACAATGTACAAACATCATACGTATCCATAAGGAAAACTGCATCAAAGAAAAATGCTGGATATGGAACTTTTAAAAAATTAAAAATGCTTTTTAAAGAGCAAATAGTGTCATTTAAACTGTGTTGGAAGTGTTTATTGTGTTTCCCGCATTTATTTAGCCCAAACAACTGCTAAAATTAGTTTTAAATAATCAGCAAATGGTCAGTTTTTTCGGTAAATAAATCGGAATTGGCCCCCAAAAGAAAATTCCAAAACGCACTAGAAATCAGATTATGGATTTGCACAATTTTAATATCAAATCGATGAAGTGAAGTGAATGACTTTTTAAAAGCTCAACAAATGTCTCAAATACTAAATGTATTTACGCTTGTATTCCAGTAAAATTCATCTAAAGCACCAGTTCTCCAGGTTCTCAGTTTCCATTTCCATCTTTTCACTACACACACCTTTCAGCAAGTTCACTTTTGTTATATCAGGTCTGGACACACGTCTGTCAGTTGGACATTGGCTGGTGCACCATTCTTTCATCTCCATTTTAAAACTTTCTATAGGATTCAAAGGAATTCTGAATTTCTGAGTCTTCGTGTCTATCAAAACCCATAAAACATCTAGAAAAGTATTTCCATATCAAAGGATACAAGCCACATATAACAGAACTGCATGCTGGGGGATTGCAATATTGATCACACACAACAGAATATTCATAAATGTTAATTTTCTTTTGAAAAAATTGACCAGCAGTCTGTAAAGAATAAAAATGCTTGGTGAAAAGGACTGAACGGCATTAAATTCAGTCGCACAGATTCTGATGGACCATCTCTGAAAGAGACGAATTCCTGTGCTCCAATTACAGCGCCCGTTTAAGTCATGCCATCTCGCCAATGCCATCTTTTATCTACAAACGTCACTCGGCAGCCGCTAGAGATGCGCATCCTGCTCTCCGATGCAACTGCCTGAATAGAGCAAGCCAGGGTCTCTCTCTCTTTCTCTCTCTCTCTCTCTCTTTCACTCGCTCTATCTCTCTTTCTCTGCCACGGTTCAGTCCTCAGAGAACAATGAACCTTCCCCCTCTGAAAAGAGCGATAGCTTTTTCAAGGTCAGCATCCACACTTTGAGCTGCTCTCTCTCACACACACACACACACACACACACACACACACACACACACACACAGTCTTTCTCTCTGGGAACACTTTGATTCAATGCTCTTGTGCAGAAAACCTCAACGTCTCAACATCTCATCAGTGGGAATGAATAGAGACTCGCGTTTTCTTCTCCATGGTCATTTGGCTTCGCCGTTCAGACAGATGTTTATAGCGCACTGACTTCCTGCCTTCAGTGAACATATGTACAGTGCAGGAGTAGATACACACCAGCAGAGAAGTTCTTTTGTGTGCAGAGGAGCAGAGGAGCAGAGGAGCAGAGGAGCAGAGGAGCAGAATTTACCTCCTAGGCCGGGACGCAGCCTGTTATCGTAGCCGTCCAGCAGCCCGTCCAGGATGCGCGTGAAAACCGTAATGTTGTCGTTGAGCTCAGCCTCGTTCGGAGTCCCTGCAGCCGTCTGGCAGAGGCTGGTTCAGAAACACACACCGTAACAGTGTAACACGCTACACACACACACTCTAAACTTTTCATTCCAGAAGAAAAACACCTTCACTCTGACGTGTGTGTGGTTTAAATTACAGAGGGGTAACAAGAGAAGAGTAACTTTTGAACTTAAATGGTCAAATCTGCTGAATCCCATAATATAACACGGTTGCCCGGTGAAGGGGTCGGCTCTACCGTACCTGAGATGCCATGTGAAGCTGATGAAGACGGCAGTGACCCACACGCTCCTCATTGCAGCGCTGCAGTGTGCCTCACAGCCCATACCTGCCAAAGAGAGCGCCAACCGACACGTTGGCATCAAAGCCATCAAACCTACAGTGAACTACGGCCACAGACACTCAAACTAAACTACTCCCACAGCCGGGAAGAGTTCTAAATAATATACGGTTAAAACACGTAAAATCTCTCATTCTTTATTAATATTTAATTATATTTATGTATTAGTTATACACGAAAAACATTATAGAATAATAAAATGATACATTAATACAGATAATTGTTGTTAGTATATTATTAATGACAAAAAAAATTTTAAATAATAATATTAATAATAATAATAAACGTGTGTGTGTGTGTTGAGTTATTGTTTTTGTTGTTGCAGTCCTAATAAATAACGCTACTCTTCTGCCACCAACTTCCACCAGCAGTAAAGTCCTGTCAGTCTGTCTGTCTGCCTGTGGGATTAATCAAAGCCCCGGTTCAGGTGAGATTCCCTCAGTCCAGGTCTGATCTCCAGTGCAGCAGTGCGCTAATCTGATCAATGATCCAGCAACTTGGTTTAAAAGGAAAGAAAAACTCGTCTTTTCCTGGCGTCTGATCTGAGTTTGCTGTACTTCCAAAGCTTCTACTGCGCTCCGGTGCGAAAGCAAGCGCGCGCGAGCGAGCAGGAATGAAATAAAGGCTCCAGTGCTGGGGCTTTACCTGCTGCTGACGCATTCCTGATTCCTCCAGCAGAGCCTGCAGTGTGGAGCCTCCGAGCTCCTCTCCTCTCCTCTCCTCTCTCCTCCTTCCTTCAGCACTCAGGACAGAGCAGCCGCTGCACACGAGCCCCCTCTCGCCTTCCTCCCCATCACTCCTGCGCTGTTACGAGCTCACAGCACAATGGGCAGCGCGCGCACTCCCGCTCCTTCGCTGCTTTTTACCTTTATTTTACGCCCCTTCTGCCCAGACCCTCACTTTTCCCTCCCCTGCCATTCAACCGGGGGCTGTTTGCTACTGGAGATCCCAGAAGGATTTTTTTTTTTGCAGAGTAGCAAGTTCCTCCTCTGGCCGCTAGGTGGCGCGCGCTGGAACCCGGCAGCACTGGTTCAAACTGGGAGTGCACCTCCGCCATAATTACCCCCATGGGGAAATGCGGATGAAGGGAGGGAAGACGTGAAGGAACTGGGTTGTAAGCTCTTTTCGCCGACGGGGGGGGGGGGGGGGGGGACAGTCGCCGTGGGGCTTTCAAATGGAAAATGAGTGGATTTCCCAACATTTCTGCTTACTCTGCAGCTTTCCTGCCGGAGGGGGGAGGGGACTACAAATCCCACATGCAAAAGAAAGAAAGAAAGACAGAAAGACAGACGAGTTTTATCTAAATTTATATAAAGATTTTTTCGCCCATAAGGGGGATTCAGTCTTGTTTCCCTCATTAGCACGTGGCCTGGAGCCGCACAGGGCACAATTACAGCGGAGAGACTTGGGGTAAGAGGAGTCGGTGGGAAAGGGCAGGTGGGGTCAGCGCAGGGGCTGATGGACAGGAAAGGAAGATGAAGGATTTGTGAGGGAAAGAGAGAATGAACTGCATGCGTGACTGAGTCTGTGCTCGTGCATGAGGAGGAGGAGGAGGAGGAGGAGGAGGGCTACCACAGAGTAGTAATGAACATAACCATCAGAGGGAACTCTAATCCCATTTTTTTCTGATGCTCCCTGTCACTCTGCAGTGCTGCTTTCAGCCAGTAGATCAGTTTATGCCTGGAGTCAGCGGCTGTGATCCAGTGCTGCACAGAAGAAACTCACTGGACACTCGTGAGGACATGCAGGTGGTGCAGCTAGATTACTGAGGGGCTTTTAAATGAAGCCAAAGAGCAATGTTCCTTTTTGGGGGAGAAAAAACAAGCAAACACACAAAAAACAATCCTAAGAGTTCTATTTATCAGTCAGACTTTGGTTTATCGGACAATTTTATCGCATAAATTGAATCACAGATACTCATTTAGAGCAGGGGTGCCCAGAGTCGGGCACAGGTTGGTATTTCTCTGCAGACACTGACCTTTCCCATCGACAAAAAACAAAAACTGTACTGTAATGTTACGTTGTCGTGTTTCGTTGTGTTGTAGCTCTTTGTTTGCTCATTTGCATGTGCCCTTTGTTGTCTGTTGTCTATTGTTGTCCATATTTTATTAGGTTAACTTATAAAGTGCTGTTAACTTATGTTGTGTTGTTGTTGCATTGTCCTGGAGGAACGTTGTTTCGTTTCACTGTGTATTGAACTGTATTTGGTTGAACTTGGAACCTGGAAGTGAACAGGTACCTGATCAGGTTCAGCACCAAGCCGTGCTGGACAGCGCCCGCTGATTTAAACCGTTACTTATGCTGTTTATTTTTTATTATTTATTTTCTTTTATTTAACCAGGAAGGTCCCATTGAGATTTGAAACCTCATTTTCAAAGGAGTCCTGGACAAGATAGGCAGCAAATAGTACAAAATAGTTTAAAATTTCACAGTTAAGATACAAAACAAAATACAGATAAAAAAAATAAAAAATAAAGACAAACATGCAAAACATGAGCAAGTAATGGAATTGGCCTCAAAAACTTTAAATCCACTTAAAGGATTTTTGTCTATTTTCCAATTTTTCTGCAACGTGTTCCATGTACAACGGCCCTTTTACCCGTTTCCGTTCTGGCGTATGGAACAGAAAGCAGTAAATATATATTTATATATTCCATTGTAAACAGTTGCTTCAGTTTCTTTTCTCAGGTTTTCATATTCAGAAACATGTCAAGTGAAAGTATCTCTTTGTCGTTGTGAACACACTTGATTATATACAAAGTGTGTCGTAATGGAACGTGATTCTATCTCATCACATGCGCAACATCAAAAGCACCCGGCGCTGTCCATTCTGAAAAGAGCATGAATCCATACGGTTAAAAATATCCTGAATAAATAAATTAGATTCGCAACCATTCAACATCACTGTCCGTACAACAGGTTTGTTAATATGCAAGTTAAAAATTTCCATTCATCTGGTTCATGCAAGATTCCCTCAGACTAATGATAAGGAAGGTAAAAGAGAAGCCAGCAAGAAAACAACTATGACAGAAGAAGGAGAAGGTTATGCATATGGTCCCAAAAACACCACAGTCAAGTGCTAGTACTAGTACTAGTACTAATGCAGAGTAATATAGTGTACAAATTTGTTTTTATGATTTTTCAATTGTGGTATCTGAATAAATTTTCCTGTTAGGTTATTATTATTTTTACATTTTACATAATTATTCCTCATGTATGTGTGAAAACTGAATGTCCAGAAGGACTAAATTATGGTTCTAAGTACTGTAAATGTGAAAATATGTGATTTTTTTGCCGTAATTCTTTCGGGAAAGCAAAAATATGTTCGTGGTCACAATGCAAATGATTAAAATGACCGTCAGGTGCATGTACGTAATGTCTCAGGAGCAGAGTAGTGTTATTACCTAACAGAGGATCTGATGTGTATCTGCTGGGCTGATGTGTTAGCACTGCTTTCTAAGCTTCATTTCTGGCCTGTTTATGTCTGAATGCTGTTTGACTCTATTGATGAACAACCCCAGAGACCTCGTCACAGAAACAGCTGTGCCAGTCCACCTGTGCCATGTGAGATCCAGCTCCGCCAGTGTGTGTAACTGCGCCTGTGTGTAAGATTGTGCTTATGCGTGCATGTGTTAATTAGAGCTTGAATAAAAGAAGGCAGAGCTAATAGGACACTGAGTCTCAATCCTGTTTATTTTAACTGGGCAGCGTTTCCCACTTCCGTTCTCATCCATACAGTGGCACAAACATTTCCACAGCTTCTAGTAGTCATTTAAATTTGGTGAATACATAAGTTCATTAGTGGGAAAAAACTTAAGACGAATACATGCCGCACAGTGTTAATATTCATACACATGAACAAATGTCACAGCTGAAATATTTGAATACAACACTGGCCATTATTTTACATGTATATCTGCGTACTGGTCACATACAGTATGAGTAATTGTAATGTTCTATTCTGTTGTGTTTTTCAGGAATGCTGTGGATGGAAATAAAAAGCTTTTTGCGATTTATGACACAAGGTAAGCCTCATTTTTATAAACTTTTTTTTTTACAAACCTGATTGTATTTTGTCCATCCAAATAAATTTGGCATTTTATACCTGCACCCCACTCAACAATTTTGGAACAAAGCAAAATAAGACTGAAACGAACAAAAGTTACAGAATTTGTAAACATGCAAACATTTAAAACATTTAATAAGTCATTATTAAAATTTGAAAACATTATTTTCCATTGAGAATTGGACATGAGAATTGGAAACGTGATATTTTAGTATAGGCTTTAAAATAAACTTGGCCATAGGCTCAGTCTTTGCAAACAATATGAGCTGTCGCTCAACACTTTGTGCCAATCATTATAATATAATTTCAAAATAAACATTCTTGATTAAGGTTTTTCAAACCTAATGATCACATTCAGATAATCCAGAGAAGGTCAAACCCAGAAATCACTCTTGAATGTGCATGACCTTCAAGCCCTCAGAAAGCAGTGCATGAGAAACCACGATGCTACTGTTATACTGTAAATCTAGTCACATGGCTCAGGTGTTCCTCAGAAAACCAACTTAACACTACATTTTCAAATTGTATAAAACTGTAACAATTCATATCCTCAGTTACCAAAGCTTAAAGATTGTAATTAAAAGTAAATGTAATGTAAAACAGTTGTGCACAAGCCTTTTTCACAACTGTTTTAGCATTTAGCATTACATTTTAAATGTGTACATTTACTCAATACATTTCAATGTATCAGTAAAACACAGAAATGATTTCTTTGTGTTTTTTCAGTTAAATAAAGGTTTGAGAGATTTAATAAATTACAGATTCTTGTTTTTATTGCATTTTATGAAATGTTCCAGCATTTGCACTGTGAAGTCAGTGGGTTAGTGCATTCGCTGATCGTCCTATAACTGCATGAATCCCTTGAAAGTTTTCAGTTGTATTGCAAGAGACTTGGAGCAAACCCGTCTCAATCTAAAACAAATCAGGCCTCCAATGTCAGCGGCACACATGCATTATTCATTCGGCACGGCACCATATTCGCTTCATCCACAGGATCTATTTATCTGTGTCCATTCAATCTGGGAAGGTATCTGCTGCATCTGCAACTTGACACAAATGGAAAGCAAAACCTTTTCAGAGGAAGTGGTGTTTTCATTCTCCCCCAGTGATGTTGTACTACTTTTCCCCTTCTGTGGATTAGAGCTGGCGCAGATAGCAACACTGCACACCCCTTGTGGAAGCAATCAGATACAGTGACGCAAAATGCTGTATAAGCATGTGTGATGTGTTCTGCCATGGGATCAGGAGGCTGCTCAGATCAAAGACGCTCTTGGACCTGGAGACGTTTTCCGTGGAGATGGAGCCGGTGCTGAGGGTCCTGGGTCCACCCACAGCCTGTTTGTTTGACTACCATCACTTTAAATGCTTTAACAGCATTTGGTTCGCTGTATGACTGTGACTTGGTGCCATTTGCTCAGCCCACACTCCCAGGAACCTTTGCTTTTTCAGACGCATCATGGTGTGCGAGTGGGCTGCTTTGTTTGGATGATCAGTCGTGGGCGTGTGTGGGTTTGTGAGAGAACCCAACGCCTACTGTTACCTCTTTGAAAGGACTGATTTTCTTCCTTGCGACTGCAAGGAGAAAAAGAACTGCATCAAGATATGTGCAGAAAAAGACAAATTACGAATTCGGTGTACATTTAAAAAATTTAAATTTAGCATGAAGGCAGATTTAAAACATTAAATAAGTTATTATTAAAATTTGAAAACATTATTTTCAAAATTCCATTAATAGAAAGAGAATTGGAAGCGTGATATTTTAGTATAGGCTTTAAAATAAACTTGGCCATAGGCTCAGTCTTTGCAAACAATATGAGCTGTCACTCAAAACTTTGTGCCAATCATTATAATATAATTTCAAAATAAACATTCTTGATTAAGGTTTTTCAAACCTAACGATCACATTCAGATAATCCAGAGAAGGTCAAACCCAGAAATCACTCTTGAATGTGCATGCCCTCAGAAAGCAGTGCATGAGAAACCACGATGTCATACTGTAAATTTAGTCACATTGGTGCTTTGTTTGGATGATCAGTTGTGGGCGTGTGTGTGTGGGTTTGTGAGAGAACCCAACGCCTGCTGTTACCTCTATCAAAGGACTGATTTTCTTCCTTGCGACTACGCTGCAAAGAGAAAAAGAACTGCATCAAGAAATGTGCAGAAAACGACAAATTTCAAATTCGGTTGCCTTTATTTAACATGTACATTTTAAAAACATAAAGAATTTAAATTTAGCATGAAGGCAGATTACTCTAAAAGTCTGGCAGAATAATAAATGCAAGCCAGAATGGAACGAAATGAGTAATATTACATTTCCTAATATTATTGTGACTCTATTGTGTTCCTTAATGAATCTTAGCTCAGGTGTCGTTCTGAAGACAACATGATGTGTTTTTTACACTTTAAATGAACTTTCCTTTACATTAAGGTTATTCAGGGAAACAAATGGGCCACAGCAACTTTTTGTGACATTAATTTTTAAGCGTGTACGTTCAATAAATTGACATCCTCCATTAACGTTGGCGTCTTCCTATAATAATCCTCCTCCTCAATCGGATACTAAAGGAATGGCTGTTCCCGGATCTCCCACGTGCCTCGGCTCCAACTCCAGCCTTGTGCATCCAGCGTGCGCTTCCGGAGCCATTAGGGCGCAATCACACCGTGCCCACGCCGCGCTCCGGATGTAATGGACCAGGGGGGATTTCAGACGCCGTCTGAGTCTGTGTCCAATCCGCAAACTGCCCTTGTCCACAGGCTCCACTCACTCTGACCGGGGTGTGCCGCTCTAATGAAAACAGATCAACTTAACAAGATGGTTTTATACGTTTTTTAGGACCTGGTAGCAGCCATTTCACTAAGGCATAATCTCCAGCAGACTGTCAGGCCTCACCCTGAAATCTGATTATGGATTATAAGATCTGTCTGGAGGCCACAGGAAAGAGCTTAATATCCATTGATGGAGAGAGCAGGTGAAGACAAGTGATAAATCATATTGGTTTCATCACACAAAGTGTCATTAAAGGAGCCTTATTTCTCTCCCCTGTGCAAAGCATGATGATCTATTTATCATTTGTGTGTGTGTGTGTGTGTGTGTGTGTGTGTACAGTATAGGTGCTGCACTGCCTAAAGCACAGGCATTTGAAACCATCCCACCGGTTCTGTGGGAAAACAGAGAAAAAAGAGAAATAGAGAGAGAGAGACTTTTTTGACTTATAAAATCCCTTTTATTTAGTCATTAGGGGAAAAAAACCATTTTAATATATTTACATCTGTAGTAAAAAAAAATACAGAAAACGCGTGCACACACACACACACACACACACACACGCACACACACTCACACACACACACACACACACACACACACACACACACACACACACACACACACACA
>JBBIGC010000104.1:13816167-13828032 GCA_037576955.1 Lepidarchus adonis
TGTGTGTGTGTGTGTGTGTGTGTGTGTGTGTGTGTGTGTGTGTGTGTGTGTGTGTGTGTGTGTATGTATGTATATATTTATATAATCATCTGTTATGATTCATTGCATCAATCACAGGCACAATGTAACTGGATGTAAAAATATTTTTCATGTAATGAAGTCAGAGAAAGCCATGACCATGAAAATGTCTACCAATACGAGGATGATAACAAGCATTGATCAAGGAAAGGAGAAGAAGCATTAAAAACAAGGCAAAAAAAATGATCTAATGCTAAGATTTTTTCTTAGATTGCTTCCAAGCATGTTGATCATCTATTCTGTTTTATATGCATTGTTGATGTATGGGTGTCATTCCTGATCACAGTCTAGCTTTTCATTTTTCAGAGCTTATATCCTGAAGGTCCTTGTTTTAAAGGAATTTTAACGGTGTGACTGCCGTTATTTAAGAAAGAAAATAGACATTGCCTGGGGAGGGGTTAACTTAAATTATGAAAATAAATAAGAGAGAATTTTCAAAATGTATATGTTGCCATCACCAGTGGATGATTCACTGTGAGATTCGACAGTGTGATTGTGTAATTGGGTTTAGTAAGCAGAGCTCATTTTTGGCATTTGCTCTCTGACAGAGCTCAATCTGTAGCACCCGTCCACGGAGTCCAGATTCATGGTGGGCGGCAGAGCAGAGCTGTCAAAAGAGAAGGATTTCATCACACTTCTTTTGGCTGAGCCTCTGAATAAGCTCAGTGTCACGGTGTTCTTTCATTGTATACAGTCTCATGCGCATCTTCAGGCATTTGATCGGTTATTTTAGTTGCACCAGGACAACAACTCCTTTGTGTTTCCATGAAACCCACTAAAAATTACAGATGGCCAAATACTTGCTGTTCATTTCTGCAATAAAATCCATGATTTTAAATACTGAAGTCTAAAGGACAGATCCATAATCAAAGTACTGGAGACTCTATACTCTAAGAACCACTATACTAAATTACACTGTTGATTAGATCTCTTTACAGAGAGACCTTCAGTCATGTGAAACAATAGGACACCCTAAAAACCCTCTGTGTGTTTTTGTAACATTCTTGGACATATAGATATTTAATCTTAATGTTAATAATCCTTGTATAAATAATACAAGTTAACAATTCAAACTGAAGAAAAGACTTTTCAAAAACCTCTGTAAAACGTAATTCCCTAGTGAGGAATTAATTAGGACATCTTTATTCCCAATTAAAATGGCTCAAATTACAAACAGCACATCAGGTGAACATGATTTGAACATTGTTACTCCTCATTTTGAAGGAGGCTTGTCCTATTTAAACTAGTCTACAAGTGGAGGACTTCCAAAAGAACTGCCAACACACCCACGTCTGGCCGTCCAAGCAAGTTCACCCTGAGAGCAGACTGGAAGATGCTAAAAGAAGTCTCCAAAAACCCTAAAATGTCATCACGGGACCTACAGGCTCTTGCTACTGTTGATGCAAAAGTGCATGTCTCCACAATCAGAAATAGACTGTACAACTTGAACCTGCCTGGGAGGTGTGCAAGGAGGAAACCTTTGCTCTCTAAGAGAAACATAGATAAAGGAGACATTGTGGAATAATGTTCTTTGGTCTAAAATTGTAATATTTGGACACCAGAACAGAGGACATGTCTTGTGTAAACCAAATACAGCCTTCCAGGAAAAGAACCTCATACCAACCGTGAAGCATGGTGGTGGAAGTGTCATGGTTTGGGGATGCTTTGGTGCAGCAGGACATGGCCGACTCACCATCATAGAATCCACCATGAATTCTACTGTGTATCAGAAGATGCTTGAGGGACATGTGAGACCATCTGTAAAAACATAAAAGTGAAGTGGAATTGGATCCTGTAACACGATAATGGCCCAAAACAAACCAGTAAATCCACCAAGGACTTCCTGAGTCAAAGCCCAAATCTTAATCCCATTGAAATGCTGTGGGATGAATTGAAACAATCTGTACATGCAAGAAACCCCTCAAACATCTCATAGCTTGGAGAGTTTTACATTGAGGAGTTGGGCAAACATTACTCAGAATGATATCAGAGACTGGTAGGTTGCTACAAAAAGCATTTATATATAAAATGTATTATTTCAGCCAAAGGGGGTAGAGTGTCCTAACACATTTTTGTTGATATCTTTTGTTTAATTAATAAATCAAGGTTATTTTTTTGTTGTTTACTTGCAATTAATCACTTTCATTACCAGAGATAAATAAAAACAAGATTAGACATCAATGTAGATTAGACATTCCTATAAAAAGAGTCAAATATTTAATGGGGTGTCCTAATTTTTTCATGTGACTGTACAAATACATTTTGAGACATATGATTTTTGCTATGTTGCCCACCCTACTGCTAATTATGAACTCCTTAAGTGGTTGCATGTTAACTCTATGTTCTAACCTTATGTTATAATCACACAATGCACTTTTCCAATTGAAGTCAGTTAAATCTGACTTTAGAGTAGCTGCAATGTGTGCATGTCTTTGTTGCAAACCCTAAAACAGCATGTGGAGCTTTTCTTTGTGCAATAATTTTTCCTATCACTGCTATACTGTATAAAGGCCAAGCTGCTTTTATTGTTGGAATGCATTGCAGTAGTGTCTGGAAGAAAAGCTTGCACACTTGCTCAAAATAAAACTCAAATTAACAAGATTTTTTTTTTTTTATCACATCAGAGTAATGATAAAAAGGCACTAAAGTGGGAAACTATTCTGATTTCATGGTTTTAAAGGATAGGGAATAGTTTTAGTAGTTTTAAGGACAGAAATCTTAGGATTAAAAGCTGTTATCTGGTGTCAACCAGAGAAGAATGAGTTCCTCCTCTGAGCCTTGGTTTCTACCAAGGTTTCGGGAGTTTTTCTTGCCTTTGGCTTTCCAGACCAGGTTTCAGCTGCTACAACGTCCGTTGTAAAAAGCGATATACAAATAAAATTGACTTGATTTGACTTAATATGTCTAAATTCTTTCATAGGTATCACAACTGTGCTGACCATGACCACCATCAACACGCATCTGAGAGAAACGCTGCCTAAGATCCCATACGTCAAAGCCATAGACATGTACCTGATGGGCTGCTTCGTCTTCGTCTTTTTGGCTCTGCTGGAATACGCCTTTGTGAACTACATCTTCTTCGGCCGCGGTCCACAGATGCAGAAAAAGTTGGCTGAAAAGGCAGAGAAAGCAAACAACGACCGTACCAAATATGATGGCAACAAGGTAAAGGCTATTATAATTTATTACTCTCCCTGTTACACTGTTTTAATCTCTAGTTTATGGTGTCTCCATATTGCATAGTTCCAGTGAGGCCTTTTTAGATGTGCTGTAGCTCAGATTTCAGAAATTCTATCTTTGTAGAGGAAGAAAAAAAATTAAAGCAGACTGTGGATATGGATATGGATATGTATACAGTTACAGAAAATGTTGTAAAGAAATTTCAAAGCTCTTTGTATTGAAATTATACTGAGTTATTGATTAAGAATACTTTTAGTTGTTCAGCCAGATGGACTGACATCAAAATCATTAGTTTAGCTTATAAAAGCGACACATTTCCATGTGTAGTTCTTATCAGTTAATGTAAAATAGTAAAATTCACCAAAATACACAAATTATATCATTATAATTAAAAGCCATTGACACTAGGTCTTAGAATCAGCTGTTCTTGCATTATAAAATTACAAAATTAACTATTAATTAATGACTTTTAATTGGGCATTGCAGTTGGCACACATGCTTGGTAAAATGCCATTTTCTTCTCATTTTATTTTTAAATATTTGTAATGACATTTTCTCACTGATAACCTCTCTGGACTACCTCTTTCCACAGGGTTTGGATGTTACAGTGTCTTAATTGCTTTAGAATATTACAACATTGGTTCAATAGTCATATTGTCAACCTGAGAAGAACCGCAGTCAAAAAATAGACTTCTGCTGTAGTAGTTAATCTTCTGCACCACACATGGTCTTATTAGCTGCATATTAAGCTTGTGTCAGAATGTAGCAGAGTTTGGAACAACGTACAGGCAGATGTAGGTTTTAAACTCCTGAAATGAAAGGTGAAGCTGAACCTCACATGAAGAGAAACTCTTCTCTGTGTTTTTCTGGCCAGTCTGTTCAGGAGGGGGGGAATTGCAAGCCATCGTCTGTTAAACAGTCCAATCAGGTACAAGGCCACCGTCACTCACGAGGGGTGAGTGTGTGTATCGCTGGCTGTTATGTCAGTACATGTAACCTCCCTCTGAAACTTTGCAAACTCTTCATGCAAAGTTTTCCCTCTAATGCACATGCAAGTTCAGAGCTTCCTCCTCCGCCATGCATTGGCACACACTCTTTTTTTGCTGTCTCATGTCATATTTTTCTCCATTTGTGCATGTGTAGGTTCAGATGCAGTTCACTGGCGACAGGTCACCCAGACCAACATCCTCAGATTATTTTTCTCTATTTTATTTCAATACTTTTACTTTGTATTATACCATTACTGGTCCACATCATTACTGGGATGCCTTAGCTATAATTATGTTTCTGCTAGAATCTTTCCCTGAATTATTTATTACTGCAGAGACTCAGGGGTAAAAGTAAATAAACAATGGATTTCTTGGAGGCACACAATGGATTCCTTTGGGAAATAACCACAACATGGTGATTTTGTTTAGAGGGTTACTGATTACTTTAGTCATTAAATTTTCAACTGCTAATCATATTGTGATAGAAGAAATTGGGGAACTTGGTCCTGTAAGCAAGCATTTTGTTAAGAGGGCATTTTTGAGTTAATGAAATAAATTACCTTTACCCTTGTCATATAAAATAATCCCACAATCAGCTCATAGAGTGGAGTTAAATTAGTTTAGCCCATTTTGACATATGTACCGCAAAACAGTATTTGTTAAATATGTTTCTAATAGTTATGATTATTATGTTCCACAGTGCGACTCTATATAGATGCAGTACTCAAGAAACATGTCTAAAGCCAATATACAGTATACACTAGGGGTGGGAATCGCAGGGTATCTCACGATACGATACGATACGATATGCGATATGTGGTCCACGATAACGATAATATCACGATAATCGATATATCGCACAACAAGTACGTATTGATATAACACAGAAACACGGGGATGAGTTATTAACTTACATAAGTAACAGAAATGATATTGTTAACTTTCCGATATTTGCTTTGCGACCGCGATTGGAAGGTCAGAGAAATAGCTTCAGAGTTTTATTTCTGTTCCACTCTGCCATTTGGCAAGTAGCGTTAGCATCGTGCTAACAACATTTACATTTATTCATGTTTTTGACGTTTTGTCCAAAGCATCTTCCAGGTACAGGAACAATCAAGCATAAATTCAGACATGACAACACTGATGTGAGATTTACAAGGAGTTCCACACATTTCTCTTAGTCATAGAACTGAGACAGAAGCGTATTGCTCCAAAATTTGTCAGACACGTTCCGCTTAACCCTGTCTCAGTTCAGCAAACGCTACTACTACTGAGACTCTTCTATGCAGCAATGTGTATGTGTGTGTGTGTGTGTGTGTGCGTCGCAAAATAATTCACTCTGTTCCATCAATGTTCTAAAAGCCAAACTCAGACTGGGGTCTAAGTCGAGCTTTTTTGCATCAACTGTTGCAGTTTCAAAGTTTAGAGCAAAACAAGCATCTTCTTCTGCTCTCAAGTCAATCAATCAATAAAGTCAAGCAGCGCCACCCAGAGGAGAGGAGAGGTAGCGACGCCGGTGAGTCAACATGGTGGCAAGTTTAAATATCAATATTGCCGCCGGCATATTGATTATCGTATCGCGTGAGCAAGGATGACGATATATCGCAATATCGATATTGTGGCCCACCCCTACTGTCAATATAGCTTAGAGCTCCTTTTTTACCTAATTGCACAACGCTGTCTCTAATCACACACTATGCACACACTGTTCATACACTGTTCATACACTGTTCGTAGGCCGTATCAGTCTGAAGGAGACTTTTGTATGTGTATGTGTGTGTGTAAAACTGGCCGGTGTGCAGATTCTTTTCGTCTGGCCACTGTTGCCGCAGGCTCAGTGACTGTGTGCGTGTGTGTTGAGTCCCAGTAATGAAGCGCAGGGAGAGTAGATCCTGGTGTCGTTTAAATCTTCCCGTTGGGAAATCTGCTTTTCACTCTGATTCGGAACTCTTCCTGCCTGAAATACTGCAGACTGCCTCCACCCACAATAAATTAACTGTAGTGAAATGAGGGTGTAGGTGAGAGGGAGCGAGGGAATTAGAGGAGAAGAGGGAGGCAGTGAGGTGAAAATTAGGGTAGGGGTGTGTGTCCCAATCGCTACAAATCACCACATTCACACTAGAGAAAATTAAAGTGACAGGGGCAGTGTGAGAAGCCTGGAGGGAGAAGTGTCTCTGTGGAAACTCATATCAGCTCCGTTTGGCCTTTAAGACAATGAGCCTCTGCTGAAAGACACATGAACCATAAAGACTTTTCATTAGAAAGACAAAGATATGTCTCGGGCAGGATCCCCTGGGCTCAAAAAGAAAAAGTGTCTCAGCGAAAGCTCCTTATTGCTGCTTTTTGGGAATAGTTCCAACAGACTGTTCAGAACAGGTGTTCAGATACAGTCCCTTTTTCAGACAACAATTGAAGTAAACACATGTTAAAAGAGATATAGTACACTTATTAATCCAGTAGTTTATACTTGGCAACTGTATCTCTGCATGTGTTAAGGTATTGGGGTAGGGGAGCCTATAGTCATTTAAAAAAAAACAATAATAATAAAAAAATACACCCCATGATTTTTTTTACATGTATTTATTTATTTTTTATATAGTCATTTTTAAAAAATATATACCCCATGATTTTTTTTTACATTTATTTATGTATTTATTTATTTTTTTATATAGTCATTAAAAATATATATACCACATGATTTTTTCTCCATATACAAACAAGCATATATTTTACCCTTTTTGATACAGTGTGTACAGATACATGTGATAAACTACAACAAAGAAACTTGAAAGTTTGTGAACCCTTTAAAACCTAGTATATATATTTAGATGAAAAACCTAGCTAAACAAGTGACACAAAATTATTATATTTTACTAAACTGCAACTAAACAGTTGTGGTAACTGTTGATTAGTCCTGTACGTCGACACAGAAGAATTTAATCCAATTTTCTATAAAGAAACAACTACATCTCTTGGATGTTTCCTCACTTTAGGTCTTTCCACTACATTTAAATTATATTAGTGTCAGACTTTGACTTAACAATTGTTTGGTAGAACAACTAGTGTGTTTAAGATTGTTGATACTGCATGACTTTCTCTTAAGATTCAGTTACTGACAGATGCATTTACATTTTCCTTTAATATTCTGTGGTATAATTTAGAATTCATTGTTCCATCAATGATGGCAAGACATATAGACCCAAACGCAGAAAAACAGGCCCAAACCAGAACACTCCCATCATGTTTCACAAATAGAGAAAGTTTTACTTTCTCTAAATATAACGCATCTCAGTTAGAGAACTGCCCCAAAGAGTGGCATCTTGGAGTCACAAAGTCTCCATGACAACCATAACACACTATCTCCATGCCAACTAGGTGTTTGGGAGACAAATACAAGGAAAAAGCCTTTTCTTACCTACAATCACAAACATAAATGTGGAGTTTGCTAAGTGGGACTGGGGATTCAACTGGGACTGCGTGCTTTGGTCAGATGAGACTAAAATGACGGGTTTTAAGTGGGTCTGGCATAAATCCAAGGATGAGTATGCAAAAAAGCACCTCATGCCCATTGTAAACTATGCTGTAGGATCTGTGATGCTGTTGGGCTATTTCTCCTCCAGAATAAATTAACTTTAAATTAAAGATTCAAGATTCAAGAGGTTTTTATTGTCAATACAGCTGTATACACAGTACACAGTGTATTGAAATAGCGTTTCACACAGCTTCCCACCCTGGTGCATTTGTAAAAAATAGATAAAATATAATAATAAAAAACGAAAGGTTGGATTTTTCTCTTTTTTGTGTTGTGAGCCTATATGTATTGGAAGAAAATAGATTTATTATAAGTCTAAGAACACATCTTAACACAGCCCAGGTTATTTCTCCATTGAAATGGTGTGTGTGTGTGTGTGTGTATATGCGTGTGTTGTTTTTGGGGTGTGGTGAAAAGGGCAGTACATGCAAGAAAACATCTTACAGGGACAGAACATTTGCATGAAAGGATATAATTTAGGAATAAAAGATATAAAAGACTTGTGGTTTTTGTTGCGATGTATCATGTTTATTTGTTGCATTGTATTAATTGGGTGAAATGTTTGCTTGTCCAAATATACTGAAAAAGAAATCAACTATAGGATGTATTTATTTTTTTTACATGATGGTATAATTCAGGTGTATTCCAGCATTCTATAAAATATTTTAATGTATTATTTTATTTTATTTTATTATTTATTATTTCTTTCAATCAACTCACTGTGCCACTTCATTTTGTTTTGTTTGTCTGGCCTTTAATATATGGTCTTACAGTTTTGGCATTTAATGGTGGTGCCCTGTACTGTTTTTGATGAGGATCTCATCATTGTACACACAGCAGTGACTGACATTCCTTGATATTACATTTTATATAAAAGTATATTATATATTTATATAAAAGGGGAAATAACACATAAATGTTAACAAACTTAAATTCAGATTTCTTTATAAACATAAAACTACTATGTTCTGTATATTATAAATGTATATCCGTTCATTTAGAAAATTGACAAAACATGTCATTTGAATGGGGCACTTGAAATTTTGCATACATCTGTATAGCGGTGTATGAACCAATGCATTTATTTAAGAATTGACCCTGTCAGCACAGCTGCATTACGCTTGTAATATGGATAGTTTTGGCTAATAGTCAAATTAACTGATTTAAAACCACTTCATTTAATGCCATACTTTTGACTGGAACAGCATAGCCTGACTCTGTACCAAATGGGCCATTGTCGTGCACATATTTGGTAATATACAACAAAATGCTGGTCTGGAGGGTGACAGAAGGCTTTAAATTACCATCTAGGACAAGCCGAATGAAAGCAAGCCATTCCGTTTTGAAAACCACCCAGAATTCTCCCCACTCATCTTTCATCCAAACTCACAGCCATTGCATTGGCACAACTGCCCCATCGCTGAACATATACACACATTACGTTGACAGGCCTGATGATCACATAAATTACTAAAAAGATTATGTGCTGTTATTTAATAGGCTCAATTAGGAATAATGCATCTCACAGGCTGCTGCTGCTCACGCATTTTCTTTATAATTATCCCATTTTGTAAATCAGCAGGTGTCTCTGGCAGGGACGCTTCAGTGGAGTCTACCTGTGTGTGAATTGTGAAAGAAGAGGTGGAGGTGTGTATTCTATATTAGGCTTTATATAGAACATAGTGTTGACAGTTATAATGTTTCTGATCTGGAGTGATGTGGGGGTCCAAATAACAAAAAAACAATGTATGTGGTTTGATTGAAGTTGGTTCGGGACGAATCTGTACCGGTTTGTTTTCCTAATTCCTACATATAACCTGGACCGGAAGGTTATTGCCTGCATCACAGCATAGAACAAAGGTCCCCAACCACCGGGGCATGGACCAGTACCAGGCTGTGGAGCATTTCAAACCGGGCCTCGGGCTGGTAAAATTTCAACTTTTTTATATACGATCTCAATCCGTAGCATCTAAGTATGTTAGAGAGTCAACTTTGCCGGTATTCTGGATGAACGTCATGGCAGAAAACCCTGATATCACCACAACAGCACTGAAAACGGATTCTGAAAGGAATGTTTACGCGTTACCATAGCGACCAGAGCACGTGAAGGGCAGAGGAGGACGTTACTCTAATAATTGTTAGCGCATTTCAGAAAGATGCTGCTAATAAAGTTACATAATTACACAGTGGATTCACCTTTATTATAATATTTACAAAATACCACAGTTTTTGTGTTGGTCATATCATTTTAATTTGTTGTATTTATCCGCGACACCTTAAATACCAGTCTGCGAAAATATTGTTTGATATTAAACCGGTCTGTGGCACAAAAAAGGTTGGGGACCGCTTGGAAACATCGAGGGAAAAGATGGGGGCTGACACCAAAGTTTAATGCTCGAATTGAACAACAGTCTGTCGCTTTATTAAAACTCTTAAAAGAACTCATAAAGCAAGTGCGCCCCCAACTGGCATAGCACACATGGAGCATTCAGACATCAGAACCACATTAGCTGTGAATGTGAATGAGCGAACCAATAAGCACAGTGGCGGTGAGCCCAGCCATCCACCCTCAAACCCACACAAAACAACACAAAACAACCCAAATGACTTTCACAAACACATACACAAACAATCCCCCAAACAATAAACACCACAAGCCCCCAAAACACAGTCCAAACACACAAAACACATTACCCCTAAGCCTCTTCTACAATATGCTTAATAACAGTAACAACACATTCTGTCAAGTGACTAACCAATCACTTTCACTATAGCAGCCACTGGCTATACGCATGCGATTTCTGATCATATTGTGATACAAAACTAAAAGAAAACAAAAGTAGTTTAATAAACAATTCTAAAATGTTCATGATTAGGTTCTGCTGATGATTGATGTCTATGTTCTCACTGGCTAAACTGACATTTAAAATCTGATTTCTAAAGCAGCAGCTTTGGTGAGCTACAGTCTCATGGGCAACTTCAAGAATTATACTGTGTGTAATGGTTTGGCAGCAGGAAGTGCGAGGGCATGGCATTTAACAGAGTTTATTTGGTGGATGACAAACACTAAGACTCACCTAGAAAATAAATATTAGCAAAATTACTTGCATGGAATAGGCGAACGAATAGAACAGGTCATACAACAGTGAGAACAACAGAGATGCGACCAAGACATGACCAAACACAAAGTCTTAAATACAGAAAACCTGGGCATAGCCGAAGACATGAAACAAAGGTCAGATGAACTAGATTATGAGAGGGCAGAGCTTAGACATGAACATTAACACAGTGTGGAACTACAAACACTCACAGTTCCTAAATTCAGGTTCTCCACCATGGGTGGGAGATCATTTAGGGTTGCGGACCCTAAACTCTGGAATTCTCTCCCTCAACACCTGCACCTAACGCCCTCTCTATTCATCCTGTGCCATTCCACCACTCACTCTGATTTCCTATTCCTGCTGTTTGTTTCTCACTGTTTTTGTGTCTTAACTGTTTCAATTCATTTTTTGGTTTTGAATTTTATTTTTTGAGAAAGGCGCTATATAATTTCAAATTATTATTATTATTATCATTACTCAAATTGCAATGGATTATCGGTTAAAAAGCACTCCTCTGCTGAAACGTTAATGATAAATATGAAAGAGAAAAATTTAACAAATTTATACTGGGTTAAAATCATTTTTAAAACTATAGGAAATATAAACATCCTTCTGCTTCCACTGACATTTCCAATAAGACATTGGGATAACTCCACCCCAAAGAAAGAGACAGCCTGAATATAAATGTTTCTTCATTTCACTCACAAGACAACTGCAGTCTTGACACAGTAATTACCAAGGCTGGGGTGTGCTGATGTAAAACTCTTTTCCTTTTTTCCCCAATAAATTAAGCTCTGGTCTTGGTAAGCAACAGCCAAAACATGAGCAGAATGACTCTGGCAACCAAGACAGCAGATCAATCCACCAGCCACAGGTGGAGAATTAACAAACAGCTGTGGAGTAGAGAGAGAGAAAAGAAAGAAAGAGAGAGAGAGAGAGAGAGAGAGAGAGAGAGAGAGAGAGAGAGAGAGAGAGAGAGAGAGAG
>JBBIGC010000104.1:13828132-13840427 GCA_037576955.1 Lepidarchus adonis
ACAGAAGGTCAAAAAAATCGGATATAGGCAGCAAATCAGAACTGAGCATCAAGACCTGCAGTGTAAATGAGGCCAAAAAGACCCAATATTAATGAACAGTTAGAATCCAATGTTAGACTGGGACAATATTTCTCTTCTAAAAGTCCAGCTACTGGTCTCCTCTGTTCCCAGACATTAACAAACTGGTATTAAAAGAAGCGGGATAAACAAGGCCCTGTGCTAATTTTTAAAGACATGTTACTGCCATAATTAAAAATTTTCCTTAAAATTGTCAATTCCGTGAGCTTATTAAACATTTGACATATTTACTGTGTTCTATTGTGATTAAAATGAGTTGATGAGATTTACACAGTGCCTTAACTTTCTAAATTGGGGGAATATATACTGTACTTGGATTTACTTTTATGTCTAAAGAAACAATAATAATAAAAATACTGACTTTTCTCTGGTTGCAGGTGGACTCCCAGGGGAACATCCTCTTGACCACTCTGGAAATCCACAATGAGGTGGCCGGGAACGAGGTGACCACCAGCGTCAGCGAGGCCCGCAACTCTACTTCCATGGTGTTCGATAACTCAGGGATTCAGTACCGGAAACAGAGTGCCCCCCGGCATGAGGCTGCCCGCCACAGCCTCGATAGAAACGCGCAGCCCAAAAAGGCCAGGCTGCGTCGGCGCTCGTCCCAGCTCAAAATCAAAATCCCTGACCTTACGGACGTCAACGCCATCGATCGATGGTCACGGATAATATTCCCTGCTGTTTTTTCCCTCTTCAATTTGATCTATTGGCTTTATTATGTGAATTAAGCCACAGATCAGGTGGCTTTCCCCTTTGCAATGATCTTTTTTTCCATTTATGAGGTAAAATGAGACTTTTTATTCTTTTCAAAAGACATATCTGTGCACCATCGTGGTGAGAGTCAGCTTTTTTGTACTTACAAACCCTTACTTTTCTGTGAGGGATAACAATGGAAGACAATGTGCACTAAAATGGGCTTTCTCATCACCTTCAAATCCATATCTATACACAAACAGAAACACAGAATCAATTTTATAAAGACTCTGTACATAACGGCTGAAATTGTGAAGCCCCGAGACTTCCGCATGATGCAATCGGACCCTTTTTAAAATTATACAAACCAGTTAACATTGTGAGAAGTTCAGAACTTTAGAAGAACTTGGATTAAATGTGTCACCTTCAAATGTTTCATGCCAATAAACTTTCATTATTAGAAGCCTGAGAACCAATCAAATACGACCTTTGTATTAAACCAGATGATGGAAATGCAATATACTGTATTTATGGCTCTGGTTTCAGCACTGGCTACTTTTCCATCAGCAGTTGTGTTAGACTTTTACCGAAATGAACCAATTCATGTGTGACTGGACTTTGTTTGTATATACTCATGTTGGGATATGATTTCCATCTGCCTTTGGTTGATCACTTTTCACAGACTTGTGTAAGTACATCATGAAACTAAGTAACGCTTGTGCACTCATCATGGTTCAAAACTTAAGCATAAATACCAGTGTTGTGGAATGTTTCAATCAGGGCCTGCAAATGACTTCCATAATGCCAACATATGCATTATAGAGCAACGTTAGAAGTATGGTACATAGACTTTTGTTTCAAATGGTAGTTAAATAGCATTTAGCATGTGTATTTTTAAGTGAGAGATTATGATTCAAACATTTGTAATGAATGTTTGAGTCCAATAATATTAATGTAGGCCTTATGTAAGCTGTTGTATGGTCCATTGACAATGTTTATTTGACCAAAAATTCCTTTTTCCATCAATATTCCTTTCTCCTGGTTTGAGCCACAGTGTGCTCCTAAGAAAAAACTCGTCTCAGGTTTTGCTCCGAGTAATTCATGACCCAAATTTCCTGCATTTATCAGTATTATTTTTGCTGAGGTTGATTTGTCACATATACTCATGTACTCCAAGCATAATGACTGCACAGCAGCTTTTGTCTTCTTATTCCAATAGCATGCTATTCTTTGCGTGTAGAGTACTACATTGATTGTATTCCATCTTGCTTTGTATGAGCATCTTGCTTTTGCCACAAGCCATTTGAGTGACCGCTAACCTTGTTTCAGGGACCAACAACCTTGTACGATGAGAGAATGATGTAACTGATTAAACATGCTCAGAAATTACCCACAATATTTACGCCATCCCTTTGAAATACTGCGTGCTGTCTACATGTCACATGACCAAGCTGCTTTGCAGTTTTGTTGTGTCGGTAGTTGCTCATTATTACTTTAATCGCTCCTTTTCCTTCTATTCTATGTTGTAAATATATGACAGAATATCCAGATTTGTGAGAAGTTGTTTTTTTTGCTTTTTATTTCCAACCTTGAGGTTCTGCTCTGTCATGTTTCTCCACAAATCACCAGATATCTATTTACTGAAATGTGTCTGATTCAGTACGTATATGTGGGATTGATTTCTAGGCTATTATGGGGCATCGGTTTTAAAAATAAACTTTTACTCTTTCAAGAATTCTTTTTTTAATCTGCTGTCTCATGCACAAAAAAGGGCATTTCACTGATTTTAATTCACACCGGCTATGCTCTGAGATATGCCCATTACATACAAATCAATCAAATATCACTGTGCTGTTACTGACCATAATTATTCTCTGGTCAGGATTTCTGTTTTTCTAAGAGATCTGTTTAAACATAAAAAAATTATTGATTTTGAATTTGAAACAAACAAATCCATAGTACTTGAAATACAGGGAGAATATGTTAAGAATTTATTACATTTATTATTAATTATGTTTATTATGCCACTTTTGTAGCTCTTCATATCAAATCTGATTCCACCCCATGCCCTACATGTAAGCAGACCCAATCCTTTTGGTTTTTTTTGTTTGTTTGTTTGTTTGTTTGTTTTCTGTGTGTGCTTTTTTTCATTTGAAACCCAATGTTTTATTGCAATATCAGGTACTACACACCTACAGATCTTGCCAGTTCTGTTCATAAATACTAATAAACACTTTTTGTTTTATATTCTTCTACAAACAATTCCCTCTTTGCAGTTAATACATGTATATCACACAATTACCAATATTTCAGATTTTTTACTGCTTTCAGCCTAATCATATCAATATATAAACAATTTTGAGCATTTTTTTGAGGCGTATTCCCATCTATGGTTCAAAAGATCAGATGACTTTATATATCCATGAGTGGTCAAGATGTTTTATAGAAATGATCTGACAATAACAATTTAGAGGCATGAAATGATTGGTTACATAAACACATAATTAAGGTCATTAGTGATGTTCTGACTTCTATTGTTTTAATAGATGTGCTCAAGCGTAGACTGTGAGGCTAATGAAATGCAGTGTGGATAGACTGAGGCTTAAAACGGTTCATGTCCAGTGAATGTTGATGCATATGCTTCATGCATGTGACTTAATTAGGAACTGACCTTTCATAAGACATGTACATTATTAGTTATTATGATAAGCTAACACCAAAACAAAATGGGCAACTGTTAGATGCTTTTATTAAGGGTAAAAAAGAGTCTACACTTAACATTTCTACCTTAAAAGAAAAATGTTTTAGCAGTTATAGTTTGCTTATTCTTTCCCTGAGTATACTTATTAGATTTTAGCTCATTTTGGAGAGCACATTATACACATTTATATACAGTGGGTACGTAAAAGTATTCAGACCCCCTTAAATTTTTCACTCTTTGTTATATTTAATATTTAATTTAACTTATATATATATAAGTTCATTTTTTTCCCCATTAATGTACACACATCACATAATATTGACAGAAAAACACAGAATTGTTGACATTTTTGCAGATTTATTAAAAAAGAAAAACTGAAATATCACATGGTCCTAAGTATTCATACTTTTACAGTATTTAGTAGAAGCTCCTTCTGATCTAATACAGCCACATGCAACAAGTTTTTCTCACCTGGGTTTGGGATCCTCTGCCATTTCTCACTGCAGATCCTCTCCAGTTCTGTCAGGTTGGATGGTAGACATTGTTGGACAGACATGTTTAGGTCTCTCCAGAGATGCTCAATTGGGTTTATGTCAGAGCTCTGACTGGGCCATTCAAGAACAGTTAATGAGTTGTTGTAAAGTCACTCCTTCATTATTTTAGCTGTGTGCTTAGGGTCATTGTCTTGTTGGAAGGAAAATCTTTGGCACAGTCTGAGGTCCTGAGCACTATGGAGAAGATTTTCATCCCGGATATCCCTGTACTTGGCCGCATTCATCTTTGCCTCAATTGCAACCAGTCATCCTTCCCTGCAGCTGAGAAACCACAGCATGACGCTGCCACCACCATGCTTCACTGTTGGGACTGATGGTGTTAATGAAGCAGGTCAAGATGAGTTCTCATGCAGTCCGCTTGACAGTAAAACCTGATATATATTGTATTAACAGTAATGTAATCTTATTTGGCTATTAAAAGCAAACAATTAATTATGTTTGTAAATCTCTTTCTTCATTTACTTTTCTAGAATATAGCCTGAAAGAAATACTCCTGTTTATCATCTACACAGCAGGTTGCCACATACTCCATCATCAAAACATTTGGACAACAAACTAGTTTTTGAAGGAGACATTTGGACAAGAGCATTTTAGTTTCCAAGAAAATGTTTTCTGAAAAAGAATACCAGTAAATCATGGTGGGCTACGGCTGCATGTCTTTACTTGAAACAGAAAGCAAAATGTCTTCAGAGGAGTGTATGGGAAGGGCCACTGGGGTGAAGAGGTGTGTGTGGAGGCCGGCTACAAGAGCAGGCTTGGGGGTTGGTACATATATAAATAGAGCATGTCAGAGCATCACTGAGCACACTCCTCTGAGGAACATAGTGCAGCTCTCAGTAAAGTTCAGGGGAATAGCTTTAGCTCAGCTGGAAGATGGGCAAGCAGAAGATTTTCCTGGATAAGCTATCCCAAAGCTTGCAGATTCGCAACAAGCTATTGCGTGAAGGTCTTGCTGAATGCTTAGGCACCCTCATTCTAGTGGTAAGTGCCCTTTTCTTTTGTCTCTAAATTTCTATCAAAACCTGCCACTTTTAAAGTCTGGCCACACACAAATGTAAACGTTTGCATTTATAACATGTGGAAACACGTGAAGCTAGGGGGACACAAAGTATGCAGGGACCCTACAAGGACCCATGACCTAAAATCCAACTACACTCTTAATAAATAAATGAAACACTAAATAAAATACAAATACCACTTTCTGTACTGTGTAGAACCCATTTTTTGCTAAGAATAAAGGTCATTCTGGTTCTTGGGAAAACCCTTTAATTGGTATAGAATCATTGTATGTATATATATATATATGGAGATTATTTTTAAAAATGTTTTTGCACTTGCGCATATCAACAAAAAAAACCTTTATAGAAACATCCATCCAAACGTGATTCCTCTCTGGCATCTTTGCAAAGAACCTTTGTTGGGACTTTTAAAAAAGTGTAGCAAAGCTTCCATAAATGCAGATATAATTATACAATTAAATATGTACTTTTATAAATAAATGTATAAAAAAGTTTAATTACTTCAGGTGTTAAAGGCTGTGCTTGAAAAGTAAATGCAGAATGATGTTCCCAACATCATCCAGCTCTGCACATTTAGATGTTTTTTTTCTGATTCCATCACACTTGATGCAAATAATCAACTGATTAACACATGGGTGTATGAGAACAAGTGTGGGGGCTCTAGGACCAGAGTTTGTGTGACACAGGACAATAATACCCAATCAAAACTGTATATATATATATATTTATTCTCTTTGATCCTTTTTGATCCTCTTTGATAGAGTATGTACAGAATAAATGATATACTTGAATACAACCATAGTGACAAAGCTTCTTCAGGCTTTTATTTAAAACCAAATCAACGGGTGGAAAAGTTTAAGTAAGTACCCCCTGTTTCACACATAAATGTCCACTGGACTGTGCCACTGATTTGATCAAACTCTTTTATGCAAAATTGATTCAGTAAGTTCAAGATGCTCTTCAACAAATGCTACATTATCTTCAAGCACTCTTAGATATGACTCAGAATTCATAACTGAATTAATAATGCCTAGTACCTTAAGTGTCAAAGCAACCCTAAACCACATCATTTCTACCACCATAATTAAGCAGAATTTGCTGGAGCATTTTTTTTTAAATGTGTTCTTACTTTCATCATGTGACTGATCTGTTTTTGTCATGTTTTTGTTAATGACAGCACATAATTTAATTGATTTGATTTGTAGACACTGTATCAAAGAGGGTGAAATGTACAAAAATTTGTTCAAAAATGTTGTAAAAAATTGATGTACAGTGGTTTTACTTAATTTTTCACATGATAAGTACTTCAGCATGTCCTTAGCTGAATCATAGTGGAAATGGGGTTATCATTATGGACATTACAGGCTAATTCATGATTACGGATTAATTAGGATTAATTATGCAGCTATGCACATGCAGTATGTAAATTTGGAGACAGCATGAACTTGAGCAGTGCTGGAGCTGGAGCTTCAACGAAACAGTGATAGATTCTAGTCGTGCTAATTTAAGAGGAATAAACAGGCTCTTAGCATGCCTCCTTAAAAACAAACACAAAACACCCTTCTGCTTTTGTCCTGAGTTGTTAACCGCAGAAAACTGCAGATAAGAATCCACAATGATACTGTATGGATGAAATCGTTCAGCACAGAACATGCTGGAGGTTTTTCCCATCTACCTGGACTGAGACCACAATAACACAGTTCCTTGTGCTTATGGAGGGTGGAAGTGCCTAGTAACTTTACACTGGAAGATGTTAGATTTCTCCTACTTCCAGTATGAAGCCTTGTAGAGTCTTGCTCTACATAAATATGTACATAACCATTTTACTAAAGAAGTGTTTACTAAGGGTGTACTTTCAGGTTTCTACACATTTCCTATTTGGATGCAGTTTTCTGCAAAAAAAAATGATTCAGAACCTTCATCTTATATGGATGTTCTTTAAAGAATCATTGACTTAAAGGTTCTTTAGGACACCAAAAGTGGTTGTTTTATGGCATTACTCCAAAGAATATTGTTTAAGCTGTCTAATACCAAGTCATTTACTGCACTTTTTTAGCCATATATGTGTCATTTACCACATTCACACAGTGGGAAACAGGACCTATACAATCAGCCTGCAGCAAGATGCGTGCCTATACACACACTGTGGCACCAACATGTATGTGCACAAGGGGAGTGTCTCCAACACAATAAGAGGTGATTTTCTGCACATAGGTTAAGCCCTTGAAAAAAGGGTGAAGTTAATCATGACTGTGCAATGACAATCCTTTCTAATGCACAACTAAAGGTTAATCTGCAGCGTGAACGCTTTAGGCGTTTCCTAAACGAACTTTCCTAAAAGGTAGAGTAAATGGCCTTGGCAATGTTCCTTAAGGAGTGTTTCTGTGTACAAGTAAAATATGAATACGAACCACTATAGTGCTAAATTTGTAAATCAGGAGAAAAGTAAGCCAGGGCAGAAAAAATGTAAAAAAAAATATATATACAGTGCCTGGAGCAAATTGAACATTTCTTAGGTGTTAAGATTAAAGACAACTATCATCAGAAACAAAGCATTATTCATTTCTTAATAATGTGTAAATGAGGTCACAATCATCACTCAGAATCAAGGTGACCTGCCGCTCTGAAGAATAGTATATATTATCTTTGTTAATGCTGAAGTTCAGGTCACAGTAACATTAGCTTATGCACAAAAGTTTACATACTTCAGGCATCACTGTCTGATCTGAGTCTTTTTGGCGAACCAGCTGCCAGACCCAGTGAAATATGATCAATAGCATCTGAAGTATCTTCACTGCTTGTGCAGTAATTTAAACAAATAAAGGTTTTCAATAGAACTGTAGTGTTTATACGTTTCCATTGGGTCTAGGGAATTGTGTTTGTGTACCTCCATATTTATTATAAATGGGGTGTGTCTTGCTGACCAGATACCATAATCTAAATAATAATATAAATCAGGCTCTAATAATAAATACTAACCTTAGAGTTAGAGTAAAGTGTCCAAAGGAACACACAACCTACTATGTTATATGGAACTTTGTGGCACAACATTTTCAGAAAAATCCCACCTTTCCAGTTCCTCTTTACCATGTAGATGTTGACCAACATGAGGGCGAGTAAATGAGGAAATGGTTGACAGCTACCGTATAATGAAATGTATGTGAAAATAGCACTTCTTGTTGGAAATGTGCCTTAATATGTCTTGTGTATTGATGACCAGCTGAAGTTTAAGGGTGAAATAGGGCAACTGCTGTTGTTACTCACTGTCACAATCTGGATATTACTGCAGAATTATATCATAGTTTAGGGAATCCAACTTCAGCAGATGCAAACAATACGTTTTTGGTGTAGAATATCAGTTCCTATACTGTTTAGGTCATTCATTTTCCTCTATGTACTGGTCAAGTCCATGATGCCCCTGCAAAAAATAGAAAGTTTCTACAGTTGCATGAAGGTATCAGTTTAATGTTTAATCATATAGAAAACAACGTAACTAGAACAACCATAACAGCATTGAGAACATAATAACATCATAATTTTCACAGATTGCAACAAAACACTCATGAAACGCTTAAGAAACTGATTAAACATATTTAAAGCAATTGAAAAACAAAAGCAAATACAAACAAACAAAAAATAATACTTATAACACTCAAATGTAGACCCAGTCTATGATGCATGATACAGTCTAGGGTGCAACAAACCACATTGGATTTAACACTGCAAGACAGTTATGAGAGGTGACATGAGCCCAAGCATTAAGAGGAAGAGGCACCAAAAAAAACAGGTCATATTCATGAGTTTGTTATTTAAAAGAAGAAAAATAATAGTTTGTAAAAGGTTGTTTGAGAAACCATTCAAAATTTTAATGATAAACTGCCATCAATGAAAAATCTCATATTTACCAATCAGATGACACTGCATAAAAAATGTAAATGGGAAATGGAGTTAAATACAATAATTGCAGGTTATACCTGGGAATATTTATGCTCTAGATGTCACAGGAGAATTAGATGTCATTTTTATTTGGCTGGAAGATTAAAATAAGTTTGTTTAGGTCCCATCTGACAACTCATGTCTTTAAACTTAGTGTGTCCAATAAATGTTTTAGAAACTTAGACTTGATAGTGGACTGCACTAAAATTGTTAGGACTGTCTGATATGAATGCAGACATTCTGGAAAAGCATAAAACTAAAAATTGAGAAGATTCTAAAAAGTTAGACTGGACCCATTATTGTTTTATTGGAAACATTTTCTGACAGTACAGTATTCTGCATTTTTTTTAATGGTTGCAAGAAAAACGTTACTATTAAAAGAACAGAGCATAATGCACCCACAGTCAATGAATGGTTTCAGAAAAATCAAACGTCTATAAAAATAAAATAAACGAATGCCCATTTACAATGAATTTTTACTTTAAGATACATATAAGATATATGTGCATTTCTTTCCCTCCTTCTTATATGTATATGCAGACACAAGTGTGTACATGTGGAAATATGATCTCAAGGTGGTTTTAATTCTTGTTTTTTAATGTCAATTGCTTGTTACAATACATTACACAAAAGGCTACCTACAGTTAAAAAAAGTGGAGGATTGCAAATTCCAGAGAAAATGTGCATCATTTGGTGGTCCTGGGGGAATTCACCCTCAGTTTCACTCAGCAATGTTGGGCAACACCCCAGACGTTAAGGGCGTGTTCACACCTGGAGTCTAGTTTCTCTGCTCTGAATCAAAGTAGTTCATTTTGGTTCGATGTGAATAGAAACTGAAACTCATTAACTAATTCAGAAATTAGTAAACTGGCTGAAAACACTCTAAGCCAAGGGCGTCGGACTCCAGTCTAGTCTTCCAAATCACCTGTTAATTGCCAGGCTGAGTGAATGTGTTTGAGGAGAGAAAGTAGAGGTACCAACCTGTGCTGGATATCGGCCTCCAGGACCAGAGTTTGAAACCCCTGCATCTAGTCTTTGCCTATGGTTAATTTGAGTTAAACCGGTTTCAAGCACAAGCAAGGTGTTGCTTTAAGGTGGCAGGTATACCACCACAACCTCAGCCCAACCTGCAGGTTTTCCATCAGCTGCTCTGGAATCAATTAGAGTAGCAAAACATTTCACTGCACTGTAGCCTAACGACTGGATTAGAAAATATACCATGTTAATGCATGTAAACAAAAAAAAACACTTACTTCCTTTAAACAAGCTTATTTTTGGTTAAATCTTCACAGTTTTTTGCAGACCCCCTGGAAGCATTGTGCTCTACACAGTTTGGGAAACAATGGTGCAGAGAAACTGACTTTGTTGGTAAACTAGATCCTATACATAGAAAATTATTAACATATACTAGCAGTAACTGGACAAGAAAAACAAATCAGAATGTTCATATCTACGCTAACTCACAATTTTAATTATTGTCTGAAGGTATTGTTTGAGGGGAGATATGCTTCGGTTGCATCAACACACTCACTCCAACATCCCAGTATTGACAGTAATTATTACACTGCCATGTTATTCACAACTGTTGACCAATACGAGGGCAAGAAATGAGGAAATGGTTCACTGATCACAAGCGTCCACTTAAATCCTCTTCCTATTTGACTGCTGCAGTCTAAAGGTGCTTCTTTGTTTAGACAAGGCCAAAGAAACCTTCCTCAATCTTTATCCCATAATGAACACAGTGTTAGTCAGAACAAAGCTTCCTGCTGCAGAATGTGTCTGATATGTGCATTTTTGTTAACCACATGAAGCACATATGAGGCCCAGCAGATGTTAGGGTTTGCAGACTTCAGTGGTGAAATAAATCTGATCCAGTGAACATAAAGAATGAAACACTCGGTCCAGTCCATTTGATCTATGGTTCCATACCTACTGTTCAAAATGGAACATTATGTTCTTTGGCTTAAATCTGCCTGCAGCCAAGTTCACAGACCACCTTGTTTTAACTTTTGGGTCTGATTCAAGCCAGAAGAAAGATTTGGCATGTTACTTCAAGCTCATGGAAGCAGATGGTTTGCAGAAAGGCTTCTCAGTTAAAGCTAGGACAAGTGATTCACTTCTGGTGGTAAATAACCGTAGATAACAGAAAAGCTGTTGCATTTGCCTCAAATAAGAAGTCATATTTATTTATTCTACACATGCAAGATGTTTTCCTCCACACTCAAAACTAAATTATGTTGACCTGTGAGTTCTTAAGAAATTGATTTATTATTTGGTATGTTTTAAAACGGTAGATTTTCCTTCAGAACTGCCAACTAATTCAGCTACGACAGTGGCAGGGAGGGTCACTCGCAAAGGTTTTGATCATATCAGCCATGTGAACCTACACCCTCTGCCTTTTTCCTGTGTAGGTTTTGCTCTTTGCATTTTAGGGTAAATGTGACCTAGAATTATCCAATTATGAAATGGGTTAGGCAAGCATTATTGGAAGCCTTGTTGTTTCGCATGACCACGCAAATATAGCCTTTCTAAATGAAGTTTATGTCTGTGTCTCTTGCAGTGGGGTTCATGGTGTTTTGTCTTTTCTGTCTTTTCAGATGTTTGGCTGTGGTTCAGTTGCTCAGTTAAAGCTTAGTGAAGATAATCACGGCCTCTTCCTCGGTGTAAACTTGGCATTTGGGTTTGCAGCCACCCTTGGGATTCTGGTGTGTGGCCAAGTCTCAGGTACTTAGATCTCACTCAAATTGAATGCTGAGTCTTGAACTCTATGAAGAAAGAAGCAATTTACAGCATAATATAAATATTTTGGGGGGAATTTAATACACAATGAGAAGGATTTAAATATAACAAGCTATTTGCCAGAAGGTAAAATATTAATTGAACATTAAGAGCAAGAAATGAAAACAATAATAAATAATGTTCTGTATATATATACATTATAATCTACATTTTTATTTTATGATGTGAAATTTACAGAATTTGTACAGAACTAACTAAAGAACATCACATTTGTCTGGAACAAAAGTTTTATTTTTTAAAAACAATCATATTAACATTTTTTACTTTTTCATCAACCCCCCACCCCCAAACACACAGGAGGTCATCTAAACCCAGCTGTCACCTTCGCCTTATGCATCCTTGGAAGGCAAAAGTGGAGAAAATTCCCAGTTTACTTTCTCTTCCAGACACTTGGTGCCTTTTTGGGGGCTGGTATCATCTTTGGCTTATACTATGGTAAGTATCACACACACACACACACACACACACACACACACACACACACACACACACACACACACACACACACACACACA
>JBBIGC010000104.1:13840527-13856769 GCA_037576955.1 Lepidarchus adonis
AATAATAATAATAATAATAATAATAATAATAATAATAATAATAATAATACATTTTATTTTATAGCACATTTAAAAAACCCAAGGTCACCTTACAGACGAGGAAAACAGAAAATAAAAAAATTAAATACAATAAGAAAGGCATTAAACAGGATTAGCACAGATAAAAACAATATTTAATATGAGTAAACCATTTTGAACAGCTGTGTCTTAAATGAGGAAAGGGAATCAATGTTCCTTAGATCAGGGGGAGGTGCGTTCCAGAGCGACTGAAAGCTCTGTGCCCCATGGTAGTGAGACGGGCAGGGGGAACAATAAGATGGCAGATGATGACCTGAGAGAGTGGGAGCGGGTGGCAATATGAAGCAGATTATGGGCGAGGTTATGGGTTATGGATGCACTTAAATGTGAGCAGTAGGACTTTTAAGTTAAGGCTTCTATAGGAAACCAGTGGATCTGATGGAGAACTGGGGTGAGATGTTCTCTTACAGGAGGACGAGTTATGACTCGAGCTGCAGAGTTCTGCAGAAGTTGAAGTTTGTGGAGGAGCTTGTTGGGTTACAGTAATGAATTCAGGAAGTGATGAGACATGGGGAGTGAGAAAGGGACGAAAATGTAATTTATTTCACACCATTTACAGGTAGACTTGCTGATGTGTTTTCAGATTGTTATCTTTCTCCATAACCCAGTTGTGCATGAGCTTTAGCTCATACAGTAAAATGATCGCCAACATGTTCTGATTTTCGTTGGTTCCATCAGCAAAGCATTGCCACATCACTTCTTATTGTTAAACACTGTGTTAGCTTCACACCAAAAATGACAGGACCCCTAATCTAAAGAAAGAGAACATTGTTTGAGGTGAGCAAAGCTTAGGTGTTACTCTATGACCTTTGGTAACTTCCCAGATGAGCTATCCCTGTAAGAATTGTTGTAAATTCACCAACAGATTAAAGACAATGGCTTTACTGGGGTCCTAGAACCTTAAACATGGCTTTGTAACTCTTTTCCAAAAGATATATTTTATATTATATTATATTTTTAACTTTCTCTTACCTCTTCTGTAATTTATTTTATTTGCAACATTGTTGTGTTGCTCATTGAGGCCTTTATACCTTACTTCCCATAACCACAACAATCCTATGTAAGTGATTTTTGTATCCAACAGGCCTGGTAGTAATGACATTTGGGCTGGGACATGAGACAGAGATTATGATTTTAATTTTGTTAGAGATTTTAAGACTGAATTTCTTATAAAATAATGAAGAAAACAAGCAGATATATGGACTTTGTCGATTTTTGATCTCATCTGTAGTAACTGTGCTCTAATTCACTTAGCTGTGCATTTTCATCATTAGTCCAAATCACTTTCCTCACTCTTTGGGGTGTTTTGCTCCTAGGTCGAGGTATCAGCAGTGGAAGTGTATTCAGAGTTAAAGGCATTTTCTGGATATGGGTGAATCTCAGCATATAACCGTTGGTGTGATATATACCATAGAATCAATTAGATCGTCACAACCCAGGACATTAGCATAATGTTTGTCTAGAACAAAACAGAGTATTGTAGCGAAGTTACCGCAAGCAAGAGTTTACAGCATTTTGTTGGAGTGTTTGAGTGCGTGTGTTTCAAGGAGAAGTTGTGTTCATTGTGTAAGTTTGCCAGTGTTAATAGGTGCCCTGGTGTGTGCTGATGGTGCCCGGCTGTGCCCACACTAGACGTGATGAGGAATCAATCTGATGACCTGGGTTTGCCAGCCACCACCAGTCTGGACACACCATCTACTTGCAGAGGGCGCGCAGGTTCTGAAGCTCTGTTAAAAACTGGTAATAAAGCCGCGCCCTGTCGTTACACTGAGCTCTTGGTGTTAGTGTCCTTGTTGGATTTCCACTATGGAACCTGACACCCTGATACCATAAATAAATAAGCACCTTTTACTTACTGTAAACCCTTTCCCACATCCCTGCAAATAGGTGTGTGTGGTATATTCAGCCACAAATATTACCTAAATATGGTCAACTGCTTGACTGAATAATTAAGGGAAAGGCCAGCTGATATTGGAAGACCTTTCATAAATCCAAAAATTATTTACATACCATATTTCATCCTGAGGTTGTTTTTTATTCTTGTAAAACAATTTTAAAAATCTGAAGCGATGTAGTGTGACAAATATATAAAAATTGAGAAATCAAGACCAAGATATACCTGGCTCTGTAGTTAGCTAGCTATTAACAATTCAAACTTACAAATGACCAATTTCTATATGTAGTGTGAGCACAGCACCATCTTGACACTGTTATTGTCTTCTAATATTGCGCCATATTAATTTGGCAATTTTGTAAAGCAAAATTTAGTTGAGCTGTACAATCAATATTTCACATCTATCCAAACCACTTAAAATAAACTTCTTTCTGTTCTACAGTAAAATTGAACAATACTTTAACATCCAGAGTATTTTGTGTGTCAGTGTTGAACAGAGTATCATATACTGGGTTATGGCTTTGTGCATTTTATCAGAAAAAGTCATTTCCCTCTAGCTTTTGATTAGCAGCGTGATTATGGCTATGGCACTCCTCCTCCTACACCAAGGTCTTTATTATAACATGGGTCCAGGTGGCTGTAACTTCTACAAAGCTTCATTTCAAATATGTTATTGGGGCGAGTAGTGAGGGATATGACTTCTGTGGCCTTTACGCTGCTATGAGCAGCCTTTTCTGAACATCCCATGATGAGAAATTCCACTGTTACACATGTGGTAATCAAGGTCTTACCGAGAGAGTGAACTGACAGCAAACCAGTAGAAATATTGGAAAGAACCTTTGGGAATGGTGCCAGATTACCAAACACAACCCAGCACAAGGTGAGTGCTGCCTCAAGGACGCTGGTGACAGGGAAAAAAGATCTGGCAGGAGGGTGTAGCCATTACCGGTCAGTACAATTGGCAGCCCCTGCTCAGCCATGGCAGAAAATCATTGTCTGATCCAGTCTGGATTTATGACTTCTCCTAATTTTAAGGGGCCTATCCTGAAAGTGCAGAGTGAAATTGAAGGTAGCGAATGCTTATTCTAGAATGTTCTGCCTGATGGATTACATCAGAACTGGTTTCTTTCTGCTACAGAAAGAGATGATTGGTCACTCAGCCCTCCATCATCTTTCATACGCCTCTGTAGAGATGTTCAGTTCATTTTCAACTGAAACTGTTGAACCTCAGTTCCCCCATCCCAGACAATCCCCCACCCACAGACAAATGGGCCCGCTGCCCTTGACAAATACATATTCCTCTTTTTGACAGGTGGACCGATAGAATGGGGGTGGCTCAGTCAATATGGATGAAGAAGAAATAGAGGAAATAATATGCAAATTTTTAATTTTCTAAATCTTTTGCTAAAACAAAACACGTGACATATTACAAGGGTCATTTTTCACATTTTTTGTGCTATTAATATATAGTAAAATTAGAAATTATGGTAAAGAATTGTCCTATTGCACCATTCTTCTATGTCAATGGGGTTCTATTCCAATGAATGCAAAAATGTACAGTATACAGGGACTTTTATTTTGTTTGTAACGTTTCTACTGAGAGTTTTGAACATAGTTATTATGAAAGTGTACTGCAGAACTGAATGTCTCAGCTGTATCTGAATGTTTTGTCTGTTCTGTAGATTTTCTTGGTGTCCACGGTCGCACTTTGAGTGAAAGGTGTTTATGTAAGTGCACCCTCTCCATATCAGACAGAAACGAATGCGACTGGGCTGAATGTGATACAGCGCTGATGAAAACAGAAAGACTGGCTGAGATATGAGCCTGGTTGTCATGGTGCTTAAACTTGAGACAACCCATTTCAGAGGCGAAATGATGTCGGCTGTTACACTGCTCTGTCCACTGTCAAAACACTGCAACCCAAGTCTTTATGGCCTGTCACTGAGCTGTCAGAGGCACTCTGCTAATAAGCCTGCCATGTCCTCCCCATCTCTACTCCTCACCATCTGAGATCAGACATGCAGATGAAAGGCCTGGGTTGATCTCTACCTGCGAGGCACGTACATTAAAAGCAGAACCGCTACTGTCAGTCTGGAAATAACAGGCAAAATGTATTTTACAGTGCACTACAGTGCAGGTCATCAGTGAATATATACACTCAACAGTGGCGGGTGGCACATAGGGGACATTAACTAATGTCAAGAACTTGAGTATTGTATTGGATACCATTTCATTTTCTAAAGCATATATGGAGCCTAATATATCTGTAAATTGTTCATTTATTTTATCTGTAAATCTGCTGATTTTAAGAAGGAAAATAAATTATTATTGCGAAATTGTCATCATTTTGACTGTTCATTTGAATGCTTATACTGGACTACGAAGGGAAATCTATTGGTATATCAGCCCCACCAAGATTTTTTTTCACCAGCCACCACTGACCCTGAAGAATACTTATATTATATAATTTGATAGTATATATTAACAAACTTATATTAAATTGTCATTTTTTGGTCCCTAGAATATGACAAAATCCTTATAGTATGGATTTATAAATCTGTATTGTAACCCATTAAATCCCAATATTACATCATATGGCTGATTATTTAGTAATTGTCTGAATTATTACAGTTACGCATGTGTGAAGAGACAGACTGGACTTATTGGCAGTTCCTGGTTATATAAGGGGTTAAAAAAATGCTTCACCAGAAAGTTAACTTAACACATCTCCTTACCTCAAATGTTGATTGGCCATGTTTGATGGAAAAAACCTGAAGGGAGTAATTCATGTGATGGAACCCAACACCATTCCAGCGCCAATGTGCAGGACTGAGCAACAATCACTGTAAATGTTTAGTTGCTGTTCCGGCTCACAGGTATGTAATTTTGGATCATAATTAAAGTATCTTACAAAAAGATGAGCACCCCTGACATTTTATACACATTTTCATGGGGCAACACTGAAGATATGACACTTTAATATAAAGTGTTCAGTGTACAGCTTGTATAAGAGTGTAAATTTGTTATCCCCTCAAAATAATTAGAATAGACAATCATTCTGTACAATAAGATAATTATAATTCTACAACTGCTTACAACTGTCATAACTTGGATAGTTCATATTCCATATCTCTGTATAGCTTTATTATTTATATTTCTGTATAACTTATTTATTTATGTATAATTTTATATTTATAGCCTGTACATACCTATAGCATATTCACAACATATCTTCACAGCGTGTACATTGTCACATAATCATAATAGACCCATTTTTGCACCCTCATATCTATAATAGACCAATTTTTGTAATTTTTGTAACATATCTACATTTTTATATTATTCCCAACATGTATTTGTAATATATCTATATTATGGCTAAAGCACTTCTGGATGGATGCAAACTGCATTTCGTTGCCGTGTACCTGTGACATGTGCAATGACAATAAAGTTGAATTTCATTTCACTTTATTTCATAATTGATTTCATTAATATCTAAACTTTTGGCAACAAAAGTGATTTAACCCCAAATTAAAAAAATTCAAATTGTGCCCAAAGTATCAATATATTGTGCAGCCATCATTTTTTTCCAGCTCTGCCTTAACTTTGCATAGAGTTCACTAGTTCACTTTGTGTATAGCCATTGAAATTCTAAATAATATAATAATGTATTTTCAATTGCGTGTTAATTTCCAACATTGCTGGGTAGGAGCTAAGTGGAGAAACACAGATTCTTTTTAATGGACAGAAAAAACACTACATTTGTCTCTATAACACAGACCAGGGCAAATGTTATATGAAAATGTATTATGATATGTTCTATTTACAATTTAACAAATATATTGATATATTACCAGATTACCAGATATCTTTATAATGTGGTAACAAGGAATTTATTTATGGAATTTAAAATGAATGTATTTTTTAATCAACTCCACTTTGTTTGATTTAAAGCATTTGTTTTGTTTAAATGTACAAAAGCAATATATTGCATCAATTCAAACCTCAAAACCTTAATTTTTTCCTGTTTTACATTTTAACTTTACTAAAAGCATGTTGAGTATTTGATTTATTTCCAAACCTCAGAAATGTATATGTTTCAATCTCTCCACAAATGTTCTTTACATTGTTTTTCAGTATTTATGTAACTTGAATGGACCTTGTAACAGATGCTGACTGTGTGTTTGCAATGTTAAGATGAGTTGCGGCAGATCTGGGTAAACGTAATTATCTGTGTAATGTGTTGATTTACATTTTGATTAAACTTATGGTGCGAGCTGTCAGACGGACCTCAAATTACTTTGATGGCCTAACAATTTGTGCCAAGTTTTGCATAAACAGCCATAATTTGTCTCCCATCATAAGTTTTCATCATTGTGATTTATACAGACATCTGTTAGCACATTTTCTAAAAACATTTGTCATTTTTCCTTCAGAGTGAGAAGAGTTTATGATAAAAAAGTGAAAGTGGTTTGAATGTCATTACAGCTTGAATCTCTCAGTGAGGCCTTATTATTGGAACAGTATAACAAATATTATATGTCCAGATGTTTGTAGGCATCTTCATGTCCAATGTTTCTTCTGAAATCAAGGGCTTTAATAAGTAGCGTCTCCCACATTAGCTAAAGTAGCCTCCTGTACTCTTCTGAGAAACAACATTAGATGTTAGAACTTTGTTGTGAGGTTTTGATAGCATTCAGCCACAAAAGCATTACTGAGGGCAATGACTGACTTTAGATGATTAGCTATGGAGAATGGATGGAATTCCATAACATATAGATGTAGCAGTTCCATCTCTCTAGGTCAGGGGTCGGCCATTTTGCCTCTTCAACTAAAGTTAGATCGTCTGGAGCCGCAAAACATTACACAGCGTATAAACTTTTTTATTTCACCCGTTACAACAACTGAATGAGGCAAACAGAAGTGCAGTGTGCGTGTGTAGTTCTTCCTGTATTAGTGTAAAATTAAATTAAAACGTTGCCACTTTAATATAAAAAACATAGTTGTAGCTCAACAGTTTTAAAAAGGTAAACATAAGGCTTTACCTTTTGTTTGTTGCCATTTTAATGTTTGTCCTCGACGGTTTCTGCAGAAAGAGGCATTTCTTTCATTTTTAGAATAAATGCTGTTTTTGAATTTGGAGAATAGATGCTCTGGTATTTTAATGAACGATTCTTTAATGTATTTCCTTAGGATCTCATGAGCCACAAAACTAGCAGCTGTAGCATCTAAGTGTGTTTGAGACTCAGCTTTGCTGCTGTTCTGGATAAAAGTCATGACAGAAAACCCTGAGATCATCACAACAGCACTAAAAACCTATTTTGAAAGGAATGTTTATGCGTTACCATAGCGACCAGAGCGCGTTAGGGGGCGTTACTCTAAATGTTGGCGCATTTCGCTTTTCACTTTATTTACACTGCTAATAAAGTTACACAATAACACAATGTTAAAGTATCACCTCAAACTCCAAGATAACTAACAAAATAAGCAAAGGTTTTGAAGATTTTATAATGTGATTTTCTGAATTTTCTTTTTGATATTCTAATTCTCATTGTTAAATGAACTAACCATTACAATTATATACTGTTCTTTTCTTTTTTAGTGGGCAAACATATTAAATCAAATACTTATTTCCTCCACTGTATGTTTCATTAAAAACAAATAAATTCACTAATTAATAAGGGCGTCTGAATACATTTGAATATTACATTCCATAGAAATAGTTGACTTTTTGACTGCTTACACAATGTCTACTACACACAAAATTGATTTTTTGTTAACTTGGAAAACATAAGTACAACCTTACATTTAACATACATTCCAGCCCATAATCAATCATTAATTAGGCATTGATTAATCCTGACTGCAGGTGCAAGAAACCTGTCAAATTTAAACATGCCATTTAGGGTCTGGTGTTCTTTGCTGTATAAGTGTGAAGTGTCATGTTCTCCTCAAGCCATCAGAACATTTTTGGATGCCTATGAATCTAGTAAGGAATGTAAACAGATCTATAAATTATTTGTAATATAGATTAATTCACTGTAAGGACTGCCAATTTGTCCAGGACAAAACTCTGCACAAGAGAAGACCCTTATGTAAAACAAAGTCTCCAAGAACCCCAGACTTTGTTATGGATCAGCAGGTAACTCGAGTTACCTGCTGATCCATAACAAAGTCTGGGGTTCTTGGAGACTTTGTTTTACATAAGGGTCTTCTCTTGTGCAGAGTTTTGTCCTGGACAAATTGGCAGTCCTTACAGTGAATTAATCTATATTACAAATAATTTATAGATCTGTTTACATTCCTTACTAGATTCATAGGCATCCAAAAATGTTCTGATGGCTTGAGGAGAACATGACACTTCACACTTATACAGCAAAGAACACCAGACCCTAAATGGCATGTTTAAATTTGACAGGTTTCTTGCACCTGCAGTCAGGATTAATCAATGCCTAATTAATGATTGATTATGGGCTGGAATGTATGTTAAATGTAAGGTTGTACTTATGTTTTCCAAGTTAACAAAAAATCAATTTTGTGTGTAGTAGACATTGTGTAAGCAGTCAAAAAGTCAACTATTTCTATGGAATGTAATATTCAAATGTATTCAGACGCCCTTATTAATTAGTGAATTTATTTGTTTTTAATGAAACATACAGTGGAGGAAATAAGTATTTGATTTAATATGTTTGCCCACTAAAAAAGAAAAGAACAGTATATAATTGTAATGGTTAGTTCATTTAACAATGAGAATTAGAATATCAAAAAGAAAATTCAGAAAATCACATTATAAAATCTTCAAAACCTTTGCTTATTTTGTTAGTTATCTTGGAGTTTGAGGTGATACTTTAACATTGTGTTATTGTGTAACTTTATTAGCAGTGTAAATAAAGTGAAAAGCGAAATGCGCCAACATTTAGAGTAACGCCCCCTAACGCGCTCTGGTCGCTATGGTAACGCATAAACATTCCTTTCAAAATAGGTTTTTAGTGCTGTTGTGATGATCTCAGGGTTTTCTGTCATGACTTTTATCCAGAACAGCAGCAAAGCTGAGTCTCAAACACACTTAGATGCTACAGCTGCTAGTTTTGTGGCTCATGAGATCCTAAGGAAATACATTAAAGAATCGTTCATTAAAATACCAGAGCATCTATTCTCCAAATTCAAAAACAGCATTTATTCTAAAAATGAAAGAAATGCCTCTTTCTGCAGAAACCGTCGAGGACAAACATTAAAATGGCAACAAACAAAAGGTAAAGCCTTATGTTTACCTTTTTAAAACTGTTGAGCTACAACTATGTTTTTTATATTAAAGTGGCAACGTTTTAATTTAATTTTACACTAATACAGGAAGAACTACACACGCACACTGCACTTCTGTTTGCCTCATTCAGTTGTTGTAACGGGTGAAATAAAAAAGTTTATACGCTGTGTAATGTTTTGCGGCTCCAGACGATCTAACTTTAGTTGAAGAGGCAAAATGGCCGACCCCTGACCTAGAGAGATGGAACTGCTACATCTATATGTTATGGAATTCCATCCATTCTCCATAGCTAATCATCTAAAGTCAGTCATTGCCCTCAGTAATGCTTTTGTGGCTGAATGCTATCAAAACCTCACAACAAAGTTCTAACATCTAATGTTGTTTCTCAGAAGAGTACAGGAGGCTACTTTAGCTAATGTGGGAGACGCTACTTATTAAAGCCCTTGATTTCAGAAGAAACATTGGACATGAAGATGCCTACAAACATCTGGACATATAATATTTGTTATACTGTTCCAATAATAAGGCCTCACTGAGAGATTCAAGCTGTAATGACATTCAAACCACTTTCACTTTTTTATCATAAACTCTTCTCACTCTGAAGGAAAAATGACAAATGTTTTTAGAAAATGTGCTAACAGATGTCTGTATAAATCACAATGATGAAAACTTATGATGGGAGACAAATTATGGCTGTTTATGCAAAACTTGGCACAAATTGTTAGGCCATCAAAGTAATTTGAGGTCCGTCTGACAGCTCGCACCATAAGTTTAATCAAAATGTAAATCAACACATTACACAGATAATTACGTTTACCCAGATCTGCCGCAACTCATCTTAACATTGCAAACACACAGTCAGCATCTGTTACAAGGTCCATTCAAGTTACATAAATACTGAAAAACAATGTAAAGAACATTTGTGGAGAGATTGAAACATATACATTTCTGAGGTTTGGAAATAAATCAAATACTCAACATGCTTTTAGTAAAGTTAAAATGTAAAACAGGAAAAAATTAAGGTTTTGAGGTTTGAATTGATGCAATATATTGCTTTTGTACATTTAAACAAAACAAATGCTTTAAATCAAACAAAGTGGAGTTGATTAAAAAATACATTCATTTTAAATTCCATAAATAAATTCCTTGTTACCACATTATAAAGATATCTGGTAATCTGGTAATATATCAATATATTTGTTAAATTGTAAATAGAACATATCATAATACATTTTCATATAACATTTGCCCTGGTCTGTGTTATAGAGACAAATGTAGTGTTTTTTCTGTCCATTAAAAAGAATCTGTGTTTCTCCACTTAGCTCCTACCCAGCAATGTTGGAAATTAACACGCAATTGAAAATACATTATTATATTATTTAGAATTTCAATGGCTATACACAAAGTGAACTAGTGAACTCTATGCAAAGTTAAGGCAGAGCTGGAAAAAAATGATGGCTGCACAATATATTGATACTTTGGGCACAATTTGAATTTTTTTAATTTGGGGTTAAATCACTTTTGTTGCCAAAAGTTTAGATATTAATGAAATCAATTATGAAATAAAGTGAAATGAAATTCAACTTTATTGTCATTGCACATGTCACAGGTACACGGCAACGAAATGCAGTTTGCATCCATCCAGAAGTGCTTTAGCCATAATATAGATATATTACAAATACATGTTGGGAATAATATAAAAATGTAGATATGTTACAAAAATTACAAAAATTGGTCTATTATAGATATGAGGGTGCAAAAATGGGTCTATTATGATTATGTGACAATGTACACGCTGTGAAGATATGTTGTGAATATGCTATAGGTATGTACAGGCTATAAATATAAAATTATACATAAATAAATAAGTTATACAGAAATATAAATAATAAAGCTATACAGAGATATGGAATATGAACTATCCAAGTTATGACAGTTGTAAGCAGTTGTAGAATTATAATTATCTTATTGTACAGAATGATTGTCTATTCTAATTATTTTGAGGGGATAACAAATTTACACTCTTATACAAGCTGTACACTGAACACTTTATATTAAAGTGTCATATCTTCAGTGTTGCCCCATGAAAATGTGTATAAAATGTCAGGGGTGCTCATCTTTTTGTAAGATACTTTAATTATGATCCAAAATTACATACCTGTGAGCCGGAACAGCAACTAAACATTTACAGTGATTGTTGCTCAGTCCTGCACATTGGCGCTGGAATGGTGTTGGGTTCCATCACATGAATTACTCCCTTCAGGTTTTTTCCATCAAACATGGCCAATCAACATTTGAGGTAAGGAGATGTGTTAAGTTAACTTTCTGGTGAAGCATTTTTTTAACCCCTTATATAACCAGGAACTGCCAATAAGTCCAGTCTGTCTCTTCACACATGCGTAACTGTAATAATTCAGACAATTACTAAATAATCAGCCATATGATGTAATATTGGGATTTAATGGGTTACAATACAGATTTATAAATCCATACTATAAGGATTTTGTCATATTCTAGGGACCAAAAAATGACAATTTAATATAAGTTTGTTAATATATACTATCAAATTATATAATATAAGTATTCTTCAGGGTCAGTGGTGGCTGGTGAAAAAAAATCTTGGTGGGGCTGATATACCAATAGATTTCCCTTCGTAGTCCAGTATAAGCATTCAAATGAACAGTCAAAATGATGACAATTTCGCAATAATAATTTATTTTCCTTCTTAAAATCAGCAGATTTACAGATAAAATAAATGAACAATTTACAGATATATTAGGCTCCATATATGCTTTAGAAAATGAAATGGTATCCAATACAATACTCAAGTTCTTGACATTAGTTAATGTCCCCTATGTGCCACCCGCCACTGTTGAGTGTATATATTCACTGATGACCTGCACTGTAGTGCACTGTAAAATACATTTTGCCTGTTATTTCCAGACTGACAGTAGCGGTTCTGCTTTTAATGTACGTGCCTCGCAGGTAGAGATCAACCCAGGCCTTTCATCTGCATGTCTGATCTCAGATGGTGAGGAGTAGAGATGGGGAGGACATGGCAGGCTTATTAGCAGAGTGCCTCTGACAGCTCAGTGACAGGCCATAAAGACTTGGGTTGCAGTGTTTTGACAGTGGACAGAGCAGTGTAACAGCCGACATCATTTCGCCTCTGAAATGGGTTGTCTCAAGTTTAAGCACCATGACAACCAGGCTCATATCTCAGCCAGTCTTTCTGTTTTCATCAGCGCTGTATCACATTCAGCCCAGTCGCATTCGTTTCTGTCTGATATGGAGAGGGTGCACTTACATAAACACCTTTCACTCAAAGTGCGACCGTGGACACCAAGAAAATCTACAGAACAGACAAAACATTCAGATACAGCTGAGACATTCAGTTCTGCAGTACACTTTCATAATAACTATGTTCAAAACTCTCAGTAGAAACGTTACAAACAAAATAAAAGTCCCTGTATACTGTACATTTTTGCATTCATTGGAATAGAACCCCATTGACATAGAAGAATGGTGCAATAGGACAATTCTTTACCATAATTTCTAATTTTACTATATATTAATAGCACAAAAAATGTGAAAAATGACCCTTGTAATATGTCACGTGTTTTGTTTTAGCAAAAGATTTAGAAAATTAAAAATTTGCATATTATTTCCTCTATTTCTTCTTCATCCATATTGACTGAGCCACCCCCATTCTATCGGTCCACCTGTCAAAAAGAGGAATATGTATTTGTCAAGGGCAGCGGGCCCATTTGTCTGTGGGTGGGGGATTGTCTGGGATGGGGGAACTGAGGTTCAACAGTTTCAGTTGAAAATGAACTGAACATCTCTACAGAGGCGTATGAAAGATGATGGAGGGCTGAGTGACCAATCATCTCTTTCTGTAGCAGAAAGAAACCAGTTCTGATGTAATCCATCAGGCAGAACATTCTAGAATAAGCATTCGCTACCTTCAATTTCACTCTGCACTTTCAGGATAGGCCCCTTAAAATTAGGAGAAGTCATAAATCCAGACTGGATCAGACAATGATTTTCTGCCATGGCTGAGCAGGGGCTGCCAATTGTACTGACCGGTAATGGCTACACCCTCCTGCCAGATCTTTTTTCCCTGTCACCAGCGTCCTTGAGGCAGCACTCACCTTGTGCTGGGTTGTGTTTGGTAATCTGGCACCATTCCCAAAGGTTCTTTCCAATATTTCTACTGGTTTGCTGTCAGTTCACTCTCTCGGTAAGACCTTGATTACCACATGTGTAACAGTGGAATTTCTCATCATGGGATGTTCAGAAAAGGCTGCTCATAGCAGCGTAAAGGCCACAGAAGTCATATCCCTCACTACTCGCCCCAATAACATATTTGAAATGAAGCTTTGTAGAAGTTACAGCCACCTGGACCCATGTTATAATAAAGACCTTGGTGTAGGAGGAGGAGTGCCATAGCCATAATCACGCTGCTAATCAAAAGCTAGAGGGAAATGACTTTTTCTGATAAAATGCACAAAGCCATAACCCAGTATATGATACTCTGTTCAACACTGACACACAAAATACTCTGGATGTTAAAGTATTGTTCAATTTTACTGTAGAACAGAAAGAAGTTTATTTTAAGTGGTTTGGATAGATGTGAAATATTGATTGTACAGCTCAACTAAATTTTGCTTTACAAAATTGCCAAATTAATATGGCGCAATATTAGAAGACAATAACAGTGTCAAGATGGTGCTGTGCTCACACTACATATAGAAATTGGTCATTTGTAAGTTTGAATTGTTAATAGCTAGCTAACTACAGAGCCAGGTATATCTTGGTCTTGATTTCTCAATTTTTATATATTTGTCACACTACATCGCTTCAGATTTTTAAAATTGTTTTACAAGAATAAAAAACAACCTCAGGATGAAATATGGTATGTAAATAATTTTTGGATTTATGAAAGGTCTTCCAATATCAGCTGGCCTTTCCCTTAATTATTCAGTCAAGCAGTTGACCATATTTAGGTAATATTTGTGGCTGAATATACCACACACACCTATTTGCAGGGATGTGGGAAAGGGTTTACAGTAAGTAAAAGGTGCTTATTTATTTATGGTATCAGGGTGTCAGGTTCCATAGTGGAAATCCAACAAGGACACTAACACCAAGAGCTCAGTGTAACGACAGGGCGCGGCTTTATTACCAGTTTTTAACAGAGCTTCAGAACCTGCGCGCCCTCTGCAAGTAGATGGTGTGTCCAGACTGGTGGTGGCTGGCAAACCCAGGTCATCAGATTGATTCCTCATCACGTCTAGTGTGGGCACAGCCGGGCACCATCAGCACACACCAGGGCACCTATTAACACTGGCAAACTTACACAATGAACACAACTTCTCCTTGAAACACACGCACTCAAACACTCCAACAAAATGCTGTAAACTCTTGCTTGCGGTAACTTCGCTACAATACTCTGTTTTGTTCTAGACAAACATTATGCTAATGTCCTGGGTTGTGACGATCTAATTGATTCTATGGTATATATCACACCAACGGTTATATGCTGAGATTCACCCATATCCAGAAAATGCCTTTAACTCTGAATACACTTCCACTGCTGATACCTCGACCTAGGAGCAAAACACCCCAAAGAGTGAGGAAAGTGATTTGGACTAATGATGAAAATGCACAGCTAAGTGAATTAGAGCACAGTTACTACAGATGAGATCAAAAATCGACAAAGTCCATATATCTGCTTGTTTTCTTCATTATTTTATAAGAAATTCAGTCTTAAAATCTCTAACAAAATTAAAATCATAATCTCTGTCTCATGTCCCAGCCCAAATGTCATTACTACCAGGCCTGTTGGATACAAAAATCACTTACATAGGATTGTTGTGGTTATGGGAAGTAAGGTATAAAGGCCTCAATGAGCAACACAACAATGTTGCAAATAAAATAAATTACAGAAGAGGTAAGAGAAAGTTAAAAATATAATATAATATAAAATATATCTTTTGGAAAAGAGTTACAAAGCCATGTTTAAGGTTCTAGGACCCCAGTAAAGCCATTGTCTTTAATCTGTTGGTGAATTTACAACAATTCTTACAGGGATAGCTCATCTGGGAAGTTACCAAAGGTCATAGAGTAACACCTAAGCTTTGCTCACCTCAAACAATGTTCTCTTTCTTTAGATTAGGGGTCCTGTCATTTTTGGTGTGAAGCTAACACAGTGTTTAACAATAAGAAGTGATGTGGCAATGCTTTGCTGATGGAACCAACGAAAATCAGAACATGTTGGCGATCATTTTACTGTATGAGCTAAAGCTCATGCACAACTGGGTTATGGAGAAAGATAACAATCTGAAAACACATCAGCAAGTCTACCTGTAAATGGTGTGAAATAAATTACATTTTCGTCCCTTTCTCACTCCCCATGTCTCATCACTTCCTGAATTCATTACTGTAACCCAACAAGCTCCTCCACAAACTTCAACTTCTGCAGAACTCTGCAGCTCGAGTCATAACTCGTCCTCCTGTAAGAGAACATCTCACCCCAGTTCTCCATCAGATCCACTGGTTTCCTATAGAAGCCTTAACTTAAAAGTCCTACTGCTCACATTTAAGTGCATCCATAACCCATAACCTCGCCCATAATCTGCTTCATATTGCCACCCGCTCCCACTCTCTCAGGTCATCATCTGCCATCTTATTGTTCCCCCTGCCCGTCTCACTACCATGGGGCACAGAGCTTTCAGTCGCTCTGGAACGCACCTCCCCCTGATCTAAGGAACATTGATTCCCTTTCCTCATTTAAGACACAGCTGTTCAAAATGGTTTACTCATATTAAATATTGTTTTTATCTGTGCTAATCCTGTTTAATGCCTTTCTTATTGTATTTAATTTTTTTATTTTCTGTTTTCCTCGTCTGTAAGGTGACCTTGGGTTTTTTAAATGTGCTATAAAATAAAATGTATTATTATTATTATTATTATTATTATTATTATTATTATTATTATTATT
>JBBIGC010000104.1:14006661-14018842 GCA_037576955.1 Lepidarchus adonis
CAGAATAAGTTTTCAGTGCTGTTGTGGTGATCTCAGGGTTTTCTGCCATGACTTTCATCCAGAATACTGGCAAAGTTAATGTTTCTAACACACTTACATGCTACGGATTGAGATCGTATTTAAATTTATAAGTTTTTATTTTTTGTACGGCCCGGAACCGGCCCACGGCCCAGTGGTTGGGGACGGCTGATATAAAACAAGTGACTATGCTCTTCTGAAACACAGCACACTTTCCTACTCTTCAGGAAACCAGTCGCTCAGTTTGGCCAAACCGTGCCGGACAGAACGTTAAAATGACCAGATGTTTAGAAATAGGACATGGGCTGCTTTTTGCATGATAAGTAGATTTTAACCTATTTATACAGTGTGGCTTCTCATCTTTAATCAATTTCTCTCCTATTTTTTGCAAGCTGATGAATTGCAACTTATGAGGCTAAACAAACAAGCAAGTGGCTTCACTGTATTTCATGGCTACTCTGAAATGCTTCCAGTAGAAAAATATCAAGATCTCAATGCATGGACATGTCGATTCCATAACAGCCTCAGCATCAGATGACTATCAGCTATACTGAGGAGTTCACATATCAGACCAGAGATAAAACAAGAACAGAAATCATCCCCAAGCTTTAAGTCATAATCAACGTCTTTTTGTATGACAATCATTCAGACAGAATCCAGACCACATTCCTGTTCGAACTCATTTCACCCCCTGACTCATCCCTTTTTCATCTTCTGCAGTCTACAGACCTCTTCCTGTTGGAACCATAGCTGCAGCAGTGATCACAGCTGTAGTAGGAACAGGAATTCTCGTGTACTTGTGTGTATTCCGCACAAGTCAAGAGGCATAACAGTGAACAACACAGCTCCAGAGGTAAGAAAAGAACATTTCCAGAAGAAAATTATGCTGTTATCTGCAATTTTATATTATATATATATATACACTGTTCACTATATATATATATATATATATGCCTAAACTTCACTGAATCAGTAATAATCAGATTTTATATTATAGGATAAATTCTGTAAATGTAAATGAAAATTGAAAATTACACTCACTTTTTCACTCAAGCTTCTACACTGCTACTATTTTCTTTAAAAATTACTACAGTTTATTCACAATTAATTAAGAGAACACGCCACAGATGAAAGGAACCTGTATGTTCAAACGCAATGCACAGAAAGCAGCGTATTACAGATGAGTGTGGGCTGATGTCATATAGCAGGGTTTCCTCCAGTACCAATAAGTGCTCAGACTAAACAGCTTTAGTGACAAGTTTCCCAAACTGACTGTTCACCCCCTCAAAAGATCCACCATCACCACACACCTACAGTAAGTACCTAACCTGTAACCACACATGCACACACTGATTTAACTAGAGGAGTGTGGGGTAATCATGCCTACCTTTACACCTGTGTTCCAAAAGATTGTTAATAGTGATAGTGGAGGTTTCTTCTTTACCCAGATTAAATAACATAAATCAAAAATCCCCACTAGCTAGCAAGACACAAGACTGGAAAACCAAACTGAGGGATGGCTACTAACTTCAGCTGGTATTAGCCAACTAACCTGCAAAGCAAACTATTACTACGTTTCATAGTTAAGAGTGTATAACTACTTGCTTTTCATTTTTACTGTTAAAAAGAGACTAAATACATACTCTAGCCTTCACATCACTGCATTATTGTGTAACAGAATACTGTGTGCAAGAATTGTGTATCTGCTGTTGTGTTTCATCCTGCCATACAGAAAAGGGTTGTGTATTTTTTGAAGCATGATATGTGAGATCATTAGAAAAATATGTTTGACCCACAATACAAAATGAGCACAATTACACTATTTAAAATATTTTCTATTTTATAAATCTGCTGGGGCACATTCATTATGAATGACAATTTTGAAAATCATCACTGTCCCACCCTGTGGTAAAAAACATCTTTCAAAATGATTCCTTTTTGTCTTGTGTACTAGCCTCCCAAACATTACTGGATCCTCTGAATTATGACTTGGTTTAGTGCAGTGCTTCTCAAATAGTGGGGCGCATGGCTCCGTCAAGGGGGGCGCGTTTGACCTCTGGAAAAAATGCATTATTTTTCTATTTACATTTTTTTTTTTTTACTGTTCTAGAATAAAGTGCAATACCACTCCACTACATTAAGGGGCAGTGGTGCTCTCATTGGCAGAGTGTGTGCAGGGAGCATTCGCTCGGTGGTGTAGGAGTTTAGTTTGCACTGAGCATGCGGCGCTTAGCACACAGTACAAAGTATGAGTATGAAGTGTAGACACGAAGTGTTTTCTTTGTTGTAAATTGGTCCATATTTCTTTCTTTTTTTATTCTCTTATACGTTAATAAGGATACAGTGTTATGCAGAGGTGTACTTATAGCAATTTTATAGACAAATGATACTATTTATAGTCACGCGGGGGGCGTGAGAGGTTTTCTTCTTCCTGGGGGGGCATGACAGAAAATAATTGAGAAGCACTGGTTTAGTGGAAAAAGTATTAACCATTCTCCACCCACACGTTGAACTGATTATACATAAAAGTGCTGTGTTTAATACTGTACTCCAGGACCAGCTACTAAAATTTAAGCTATTTTGTGTTCCATCAAGACCTTGAAAAACTTATCCATGCCTTTATTTCCTGCAGAGTTGACTACTGCAATGCTCTTCTCACTGGAATTCCTAAAAAGTCAATTAGACGTCTCCAGCTAATTAGATCCCTTAGATCTGCAGACTCAGATCAGCTGGGGTTGAAAAGAACTGGAACTAAACATGGAGAAATGGTGGTCAGCCACTATGCTGCCAAATGCTGGAACCAACTGCCCATCAATATCAAATCTGCCCCGACTGTAGCAAGTTTCAAACGGATGCTAAAAACTGCACTTGAGTAGATTTTAATGTTGCTTTTAATATATGTTTGTTATTTCTTTTATTGTTTTCTTTTATGCATATTTATTCATTTTATCGATTTTATTTTTCTGCATCTTTATTGCCTTTCTTTATATTCTCTTTGCTTGTTTTTATTCCTCTTCTCTTTCCATTTATCCTTGTAAAGCTCATTGAATGACCATGTGTATGATAATGTAATATATAAATAAACTTGCTGCCAAAGCAACTTAATCACCATATGTAGCAAAGCTGGATTTGGTTTGTGGGGCATTTTGGGAATGTTCTGAAGTGTGCAGCAGGGTTAGTCTGTACAATGGCTGACAATGTCAAAATACTTTAATATGTCGCAATGGTCAGTGATGTCACAAAGGTCACCAATGTCACAATGGTTTATGATGTCAAATTAGTTTATAACATCACACCAGAATAACACCAGAATAGTTCGTCACAATGGTTGAAGAAATGGTGGGTGATGTCACAATAGTTAATGGTGTCATAATGGTTTATGATGTTGTAATGACTGGTCGTCAATTAATCACACAATGGTTTCAACAGCAACAACATACATTACAGCAAAAGTGTGATTTTTAATTTCCACAGTTTAAACAAATGTAATTTATAAAATATGTATATATTAATAAATTTGAAAATCCCATGTGCATACTTTTTTTAATTTAAATTGCCATTTCTTCTTACCTGCAATGGAATACACCTCAATAGAGTAAGCTTTAAGAGCAAACAGGAAGAAGAAAAAAACTTACTTCACAGCCAAAGACATTGCTTTTTCAAATCATCTTGTGTGTAAGAGATGGGCATAGGATGGTGATAATGTCAAAGTAAATTTAACCTATTTAACTAATTTAACCCCTCCTGAGAAGATCTGCATGGAAGAATGGACCAAAATACCAGCTACAGTGTGTCCAAACCTGGTGAAGACCTACAATTGACCAAATACATATTTTCTGCACAATTGTACAAATAAATTCTTTAAAGATCATACAATGTGATTCCCTGGATGTTTTTTACATTCTGTCTCTCACAGCTGAAGTGTACCTATGATTAATATTTCAGGCTCTCTCATCTTTTTAAGTGGGACAACTTGCGGTGGCTGCCAAATACTGTTTTGCCCCACTGTATCATTATTAAATCATTATCAAATTAAATCAAAATCATTATATTAATTTAGCTCTCACTTATCATGCAATTACTGAAACCACCATGAATTTTAAAAAGTGCCAAAATAATGTTTCTCCTGCCTCTAAATATAGCCATACAAATTTTTGTGTATTTCTAGTGGCCACCATAGAAATGTTTAAAAAGAATTAAATAAATAAACATCCAAACTGTTCAATTATGAAGGTTAAAGCGGCTATTAGCATCTTTAAATAGTACAGCAATTTACATAAACAGGTCTATGTGTCGTATAATTATTTTTTAAACCCAAAACAAAACAAGTTAATCAATGAATTCGCAGTCCAGTCTTTGTAATTACACATTCAAATTGCCCGCCATGAACTTCCGGGAACTATCGGAAGTCGACGTGTATCACGTGACGCAGAAGACTCCGCCAAGACGCGACTCGACTGCTCTCTGGTGGAATTATCTGAAATTTCATTCACTATTTAACCGCTGTTAGTGACTGGGTTGTGATGTTTGACTGATCAGCTGCAATGTAAGTCTATCGAGTATTATTTTCACGCGCATTTTGAGCACATACTGCGGTCGCATAAAAGCCTGCGCTTGTACATAGAGCAGGACCAGAATTCCTTATATGGGCATGACACCGAATACAAACTAATGGCACATGTTCAAAGCCATTGTCACTTCAGAAAGACTGTCAGTTGGGAGGTTAATTCATCGACTCGTGTCTGGAAGATTTTCAGACTATCATTTTTTAGTTTAAACTAAGCTATTGTAGTGCTCTTAATATTAAGGTTAAGCTTCACCTTTGAATTTTTATATATACATCCAGAGTTAAGCGGTTTGGAAAAGGATGAATGGATGGATACATCCACAGTTACTAGAGTGATAACCATCAGAGGTGCTTTGCTACAAGCTGAAAGTGCTTTATAATGCTGAAAACTTCCTTCATATTTCCTTTATTTTTTTAAATGCTCTAAAATGTTATAATAATGTCCGTATATGACAGAATAACCGCAATAAAAACATTACACAAGAATTATAGATCTCAGATTTATTTCATTCAGGTTTTAAGATGTTACAAAGTCAATTAACAAGAAATAAAATCTGGTCCTTGCATAGTTCAGTTTAGTTTTTTTTTTTTTCATAAAGTAGAAAACCAAGTATGGCACAGCCTGAGAAAAAAAGGGAGTGAGACACTTGATTCCGCTCTGGTGACAATTTGAGCATGGAGGAGGGATGAAGTACAAACATAATGGAGTATTCAGCTGCCAAATCAGCAGGCGCCACTGTGCACAGTCTAGAGAGGGTCATCGTCAGAAGCCTACGTTTCCAAACACATCTGCTGACAGTGTAAGGTTACTGGACCATGTTAACCAATCTTAGTTACAGTTATGTAACAGAAAACAGATGTGTGGCAGCAGAAAGCCTCTAATCAGATGAGCCCTTTTGAACTATATTGAAAATCCCTGATCTAGAATTGATATGGCACTGCTTCTGGTCATGATAATGAAACTTGATGTCCTTCAGTGGTTTTTATGTTGAGCTTCTGTCTTTCTCCATCTATTCTTCCTTTCCCCAAACTAGTCAGTGCAGAAAATAAAGCAAGTCAGAAGTTGGGACCAAATATTCCTGGTTTAATCTTAGTTTTGGTTTGCAATGACTAGAGAAGCATCAGAGTTGCTCCCTGGCTAGATGAAGAGGTGCCATCACAGACAAATGACCTCTAACCAATAAAGCTCCTCATAAGATTATCTGGCACAAGCCCGAATTCAAAAACAGTAGAGTTTCTCGTGGTTGGATATGGCTAAAAGGGGTTGCTAGTTAGTACTAATAGCACCACAGATCTAGGTACAGGTTGAAAGGAGACAAGGCTTGGTTTCTGCTTAGTAGCGCCTGTTGCTCACAGTCGTCATCGAAGACTTGGTGATGGATGAGCCTCCACCGATGCCGCTTCCAATTCCAAATCCACCTCCATATCCACTTCCAATACCACTTCCATAGCCAAATCCAGAGCTGGAACTGGACAAACCTGCATCAGAAACACAAAGATAAGATGTTAGAGCAAAGTGTGTCCCAATAAGTGAAAGTGTGAGATGTTCAGAGCTGTAGGAAGGCAAAGAGACTCACCACCACCTCCAGAGGACTGCTGCACGTGAATGGTGGCAGAGGCACCTCCTGAAGAGAGTCTAGGAAGAAACATACAGATTGAACTAAGTACATTTCTCTGTATAGAAAAATATAATAATAAGACTATCTAGGTGCTACTGTTAAGGTTTCAAGATGCCAAAAGTTGCTTACCTGCTCTCTTCTCCCTCCAGAAGTTTCCTGTAGGTGGCAATCTCAATGTCCAGCGCCAACTTGACATTCATGAGCTCTTGGTACTCGCGCACCTGGCGGGCCATGTCCTGCTTAGCCCTCTGGAGAGCTTCCTCCAGGTCCTTAATGCGAAGCTTAGCGTCCCTCACCGCCAACTCTCCACGCTCCTCTGCCTCGGTGATCTGAGACTCAAGGTTAGCGCGCTAAAGAACAGAAAAGAGTTAGAGGTTAGCATGTCTGCTAATTAATCGGGCGCGTAAATTACTGGAGCAGGTCATTGATGGATACCTGTCCCTTGACTGCCTCAATTTCGTTTTGCAGACGAGCGATCATTCTGTTCAACTCTGCAATCTCAGCCTTGGTTGAGCGGAGGTCGTCGCCATACTGGCCAGCTGAAGACTGCATCTCCTCAAACTGAAACAGAAAGTCAAGTAAACTCCAGCAATGATTCACAGAATTATTCAAAGGCTGCAGTATTACCACAAATCTTTCCTACCTTCTGTTTGTACCAGGTCTCAGCCTCAGCACGGCTGCGGTTGGCGATGTCCTCATACTGAGCACGGACTTCAGCCACGATGGAGTCCATGTCCAGGTTCCTGCTGTTGTCCATTTCCACAATAACCGATGTGTCTTTGATCTGAGACTGCAGCTCACGCAATTCCTTTATGTTAAAAAAGTTTTTAAAAAGGTCAATTTTATCTCAAGGAACAAATACTAAAAAAAGTTTAAATTAAAATTTTAAAAATTCAAATTCAAGTGACTTACAGCCTCATAAACTGCCCTGAGAAAGTTGATCTCATCCTGAAGGGCATCAACCTTAGCCTCAAGCTCAATCTTGTTCATGTATGCTGCATCAACATCCTGTTAAAATAAAATGAATTACTTTCAAGTACAATCATTCCTATCATATTATATTGTAATTATATAAAAACATTATTTTAGTCTATACCTTCTTCAGCAGCACAAATTCATTTTCAGCAGCTGCTCGCTTGTTGATCTCATCCTCATACCTGCAAAGTTATAAATACAAATAATGATGCCATTATTGTAGACCTGGAATGTTAGCTTTCATCAAATTAGCATGTAGCATAACTATGACTCAGCATTTCTTTAACGTTAGCTTTTTTTTAAATCTAGCATTAGCTGAGTGTGCTCACTTCTTCTTGAAGTCCTCAACCAGCCCCTGCATGTTCTTCAGCTCTCCCTCCAGCTTGATCTTCTCGTTGCCCAGGCCGTCGAGCTGTCTGCGCAGGTTCGAGATGTAGGCCTCGAACATGGCATCGATGTTGGAGCGGGTGGTGGTCTGGTCCTGCAGGAGACTCCATTTTGTTTCCAGCATTTTGTTCTGCTGCTCCAGGAAACGCACCTGAGGAAAGCAAGACTTGTCTTAATTTGCGCATTTAATTTTTGTCGTAACACAACACAATTGAAAGGATGTGATCGTAATCGGTGAGCACATCTCATAAACTGAATGAATGGATTCAGAGCGATGGCTTGTATGGCTCTTTTGTGTTTGAGCCTCTTTTATGATCTTTCTCCTGAATTATATTGTCTGAGGAAACATAAATGGCCATGAGTCATTCTGCCCGGCATTTCTCTGCAGGGTGGGGTGAAGGAAGGAGGGGGGGTTACTGAGAAAGAGTGGACTAACTGGGTGTGTCCTTGAGATGTGAACCATGAACTAAATACTCGTCTTCCTTGAGACTCCGCCTAGACCTGCATGTACTGCTCCACAGATGGAGGAGAGAACAGATAACATCAGAGAGGCACGTTTACCTACCACACCCTAATAAAGGCTTTGTGCAAAGATGATGACAGATGAACTGTAATACTCCAGCATACGCCCAGTCTGAGTCCCCTGCTGACTTTCTGACTGAGATATGAGCTCATGTCAGTAACTGTGACATTTTCATTATTAAACAGCCTCCTTTCTGAACACAGAAGTGGTTCTAACCTGTTTTCCCAAAGGTCTGTTTAAATTAAACTTATTTGTATGATATTGCCTAAATATAATCCTCAACATTTTGCTGTGCTGCTAATAGGCTAAATGTGTATTTAAGAATTTACACACATTTTCCGCTATCATGGTGTGTGTGTGTGTGTGTGTCTACTGCAATGTCTACAGCCCTGATCATTCATCCTGGTCACACAGTTTCCCACAGGCACTATAAAACACAGGTGTGTGTGCTGACTACATGGCAAGCAGCCATTTAGGGCGTGTTCTCTGTTCACACTTACACACTGTTAGCTTTTTGCCAAATATGGTATAACTAAACAACTGCCCTAAGGTCTAGTTAATAGAGAAAGTCTTAATAGGCATTAAAAGTTCTGAATTTATTTTTAAAACATTGTGTAAATATATAAATAAATATAAATAAAATAATATAATAATAATAAAACATTTTCTAAATACATATATGTATTTAGACATTGTTTTAAAAATAATTATATCATTATATAGCAGATAATATATATATATATATATATATCATCTTATCATCAAAACCAGAACATTTGCTGAATGAAGTCTCTGAACTAAATATGGACTAAACTTTGAACTCAACTCCCAACTGTGGATGTGAATGTGGGAGCGTGTGTATGACTCATGCAGTTGCTAGATTATGACCTGCTCTCCACCCATATTTGAACAGTGTTAGTGTTTAGCAAGCTAGGCTACCTTTAGAAACGGCCGAAACACATCGTATGGTAATTAGTTGGTTTGAATGTTGTAAATAAAGAAAGAGAAGTGTCTTTCTTTATTTAGCTTGCAACAAAATGTTCTTTGTCTGCGAGGCCTTCACCGCTTTCTCGCTGAAGAGATATTGCCGAGGCCTCTCGGGTGACACGTCAAGAGAGTAATGTCAGCAGAGCCGTATCTATGGCAACTCTGAAAAACATGCACTGTAGTCTGTACCACAGGAAAAAATGACCACATGCTGCAACGTTGTGGTCATTTTGGGCAAATTCTCAAAGATTCTGAGGCAGACAACTGATGTCTGCAACTTTAAACTTCTGAATTAAATAAAGTCATTGCATTTAAGGTGAGGGGAGACTGAAGAAAGCCCAAGTCTGCAACCATTGTTTTAGAATTTAAGGTTAAAGATCATTTAAAGATTGCATGTAAGATGTGCTGCATGTTGGTGCATCTGTAAGTTAAATGCACACGTTAATAAACAGCTGTCAATCTAAGCAATTTCACCGTAGACCTTAGGTCTGAGAGTCTAGGCCATTTAACCCCTCAACCACTGCTCAATATGGCTTTAAACTTTGTCATTTAATACCTGCCACAATATATTTACTACTATGAAACATATTTGTTGACTAGAGAGGTGACATACCTTATCGATGAAGGAGGCGAAGCGGTTGTTAAGGGTTTTGATCTGCTCTTTCTCCTGGGTGCGCACGGCCTGGATGGTGGGGTCGATCTCCAGGTTGAGGGGCGCCAGGAGGCTCTGGTTGACTGTTACATTTGTAATGGGTGGTGCGATGAAGCCTCCGCCAAGACCTCCACCAACACCTGCGCCGAAACCTGCGCCGAAGCCTCCACCCATGCCTCTAAAGCCCCCGCTGCTGCTGCTGCTGCTGTAGCTAGAACTGACCCCAAAGTCAGCGCCTGCACCCACTCCGGAGCGGCGCATGCTGCTGATCCGGCTGGAGCTTGCAGGCATAGCGTAGGCTGACTGGCTGGAGTACGACTTCTGAACAGGCCCAGAGGAGACCCTGTAGCTGGTGACGGATCTTTGACTTGCCATGGTGTCTGTTGGAGTTTTCTTGGCTGTCTCTGTGCAGAGAAGAAGAAGCAAGAAAGAGTGGAGCGGAGTGGAGGAGGAGGAGGCGGTTGCTCACAAAGGAGAGTCCAAGTCCCTCTGTGTGCTGATCTGCTGGTTGGGCCTCCTTTTATTCGATCCAGGAGCTTAGGGGTGGGGCCAGCCATTCTCATACACACTCACCCACTCATATGCACACACACATACACACCCTACCTGTCAAACAGGTATAGAGTGAGAGTGGCAAGATAAGAAAAGTTACACCCTGCCTCAGGCATTGCCACAAGTGTCGAGAGGCAAAAAGCGAGGGATTCTTCTTGCGCCTTTTTCCATTAAAAGTGGAATGCAAGCGGGTGGGTCTGCTTCTCTCGGTCTGGTTGGTTGAGTAAAAGCCAGAGTAGAGGGAGAGAATGAGTTCACCCCTGCTCTCTTTACCAGGGTGGGGCAAACCACTCTTCTTACAATTATGAATGACTGCACAAGTACGACTTTTCCATACGCCTGCGCCACTGTGTGCGGCTGTGGGCAATAGACTTCAAGCCAAACTGCTGGGGATTGCAGGGGAAGGAGATTGCAAGCAGATGGAATGCTTCTGTGCCTCTTTTGAAAGAAATGCACTCTTTCTTTTGCAAACCTACAGCTCTTCTCTTGTCTTTTTCTGTCACATAGTTAATACCATTCTATAGTCTGGATTTCTGCATTTTAGTGGGTAAACACATTTTATTTTGTACGGTTTTTGCACAATGGCTCACACTTTCACTGTAATTATTTTTAAAATGCATGCAGTACATTCTTTGTGGTGATGTGGGTGTGTGTGTGTATGTGCGTGTGTGTGGGTCTGCTGAATGTTGGGTGTGGTGAATACTACCTGTCATTCCTGGTTGCTTTGTTTAAGCCGCAGAAAGGAAAGTAAGGTTGCTTTCTCACCCATACCTTTCAGCAGCAACCTGCAGAACTGTCATTAAACTTTTTCCAAAACTTGTCCAAATATTACAACACAGTGTCGTCTTTGTTTGGTAAAAAATGTATTGCTCATTTATTAAACAGCATTCATTTAAATGGTCATGTCAACTTGCATGAAGGTGCCCATGATGTTCTGCAGAGTGGCCGATGCAATCATGAGCTTTTGACTGGGTAGACCCATCAAACAATGTTCCAAACAAACTACCGAGACCTCACATCAGCAATGAAGTCACCGCTGTAGTGAAACAGGTATCATTACCAGCTGCAAGATGCATGTTCACACTACAGCCACAGGAGAAGGTGAAAAATGTCTGACGCATTGGTGTGATTGTATGATGCAAACTGTAAAACAGGTGTGAAATGTGTAAAATAAGAAAGAGCGAATCACAGCCTTGTGAAAGTCTCAGGTTTGTGCAATGACTAATGTGTTTATGCCAAGTTTGCTCTTGCAGGCTGAGTCCTCTCAACATATAAACAGACAGAAGCAGAGAAAGAGGGAAGACGTGTCAGGACTGGCTCCCCCGGTCATTGTGGAGGGAGGCAGTTACGACCCACCTACAGTGAGCTCATTAGGCCCTTACGAAGGTGGAGATGTGTAAACCTACTGCCAGTTTTACACATGGGCAGTGAACACAAACTTCATTCATGTGATAGCAAAGCGGATCAATTACAGAGTAAACAAAGCTTGTTTTATGATTGCGATTGTTCTCTCAAAATGATCAAAGAGTTTGACACTGGCAAAATCCAGTTCCTCACAAAACAACACAGTGGCCTAGATCTGCCAGCACTGGGTGTGTGTGTGTGTGTGTGTGTGTGTGCCTATGTGTAACATTACTAAGGTGTGGCTATGATTAAGGCATACAAATCTAAAAATCATATCATCATGCACGTCTTGCATAGGGTTAAGTTAAGGTTCACTAAGGGTTAGCGTTAGGGTTGGGTTAGGTTAAAGTTTGGATTAGGGTTAGGGTTGGGGTTAAAGTTGTGTTAGGGTTTGAGTTAGGGTTTGGGGGTAGAGTTTGGGTTAGGGTAAGGTTTGGGTTATGGTTGGGTTAGGGATGGGTTTGAATTAGAGTTTAGATTAGGGTTTGGGTTAGGGT
>JBBIGC010000104.1:14030943-14042830 GCA_037576955.1 Lepidarchus adonis
TTACATAATTACACAGTGGATTCACCTTTATTATTATATTTACAAAATACCACAGTTTTTGTGTTGGTCGTATCATTCCGTGGCCTGAAAAAGGTTGGGGACCTCTGCTATATAATGTATAATGTATATAGAAAATGAGATTACATAATTGAAAACATTTATAAATGAGCAAAGAAACACTTATCTTTTTCTTCTGTTGGTTGAAGTTATCGATGATGACACCAATGAAGAGATTGAGTGTAAAGAAGGAGCCAAAAATGATGAAGATAACAAAGTATATGTACATGTAGATATTGTCTTCATACACAGGCTGGTCTTCAACCTGGAAATAATAATATCCAACAACATGCCACATATTTTAGTCATTTTAGTGTAAAGCTGCTACAGTTATATCAGAACTACAAGGCTGAGCAATGAAGAGATTTTCCCATTTACCCTTCTGGAATCTACTGCTGCATACATGATGTCCATCCAACCTTTGAATGTGGCCTGAAAGAACAAAACAGAGCAACACAGAGAGTTTTGAGCTTTCTCGCTTGTTTCACTATATATTTAAATGAAAATACAGTTTTGTAAAATTAAAATCATTGCACATTACTCAGGTTCGTTCATTTATACATGTCCTTCATAGCAGAGTATTAAGAATATAACACGTACCACTTGCAACAGTGCCAGGTACCCAGCACCCACGTTATCAAAGTTGATTTTAACGTTTTTCCAGCGAACTTCAGTGTGATTAGAATTGATGAGTGCAAAACATTCTGTTTTATTGTTGACATCTTCCATTTCAAAATTCGCCTCTGATGTCTCATTAAAGCAGTAGTAGTACTTTCCGGCGAACAGGTTGACCCCCATGATACTGAAGATAAGCCAGAAGATCAAACACACCAACAGCACATTCATAATGGAGGGGATAGCTCCCACCAGAGCGTTCACCACAACCTAATATGCAGAAAGAAACAAAGTGAAGAAATGGAGGTGGGAAGAGAAAGAAAGAAGAGAAAGTGATCTGAGAGTGACTCATAACTGATTACTGACAGATTAACAGTGGTTGCCAAACCCCCACATTGTGCATATACAGTGGTATATTTAATAGAAATATTAAAGGTACTCCTTTAAACTCTTTAAACTTTTGACAAGAGTAATAATTAGGGATGTCCCGATGCTTATGCTTGACAATTATTAATTGAATTCTCGCATTAATTGAATTCAAGTTTCGCCACTTGGGTAAACATTGGAACTCTAAATGTTTCTGATAAAATACCTTGTAGGTTATGAAGAACCTTGCTGTAAAGCTCTGGTAGGGCAGTGAAGGTCGGCCATTATGTAGCTCCAATAGAGCAGAGGACCAAAATTTTTCCCGCCACGGACCGGTTTAATGTCAGACAATATTTTCGCGGACCGGCATTTAAGGTGTCGCGGATAAAAACAACAAAATAAAATGATACGACCAACACACAAACTGTGGTATTTTGTGAATATAATAATAAACGTGAATTTACTGTGTAATTATGTAACTTTATTAGCAGCGTCTTTCTGAAATGCGCTAACAATGATCAGAGTAACGCCGTCCTCTGCCCCTCACGTGCTCTGGTCGCTATGGTAACGTGTAAACGTTCTTTTCAGAAAGTTTTCAGTGTTGTTGTGGTGATCTCAGGGTTGTCTGCCAAGACTTTCATCCATAAAACCGGCAAAGTTGATGTCTAGAACATACTTAGACGCTGCAAATTGAGATCGTTTTTTTTTTTTTAAAGTTAAATTTTTTGTATGGCCCGGCCCGGCCCGGTTCAAAATGCTCTACGGCCCGGTATCGGTCTACGGCCCGGTGGTTGGGGACCACTGCAATAGACGAAATCTTGGATTCTTTAGCAAACTGATTGGCTGCCCAACCAACACAATTTATTCAATTACACTCATTTTTTTTTATTGCCTTTTCTTCATGTAAAAGTGTCTCTGATTATTTCTTAAGTGTCGTATTAATTTGTTAGTATAAAACGAAACTCCGTTACTTCTGCCTCATGAAATGCTTGCATTATAAATGGTAAAGGTGGACCAGACTGCTTTTATATTCCAATTATATTTCCACATTGCTGATATTTTAACTGTGCTCTGCCACAAAGCTTTCTTTTATAGCACCTGCATACTCACAGATGCAAAACAATGGATTGGGTTTAAGCTTATTCATGCTCAATCTGATCCTGATCTTTTAAAAATGCCCATATCAGCATCTATCTTTAGAACGGATTAGAACGGGACATCCCTAGCAATAATAGTCCCTCATATTATGTGCTTTAGTCCATAGGGTTTGGTGCCAATGGTGTCCCTTGTCAGTTTGATCAGTGTCAGGTTCTAAATCAACAACATCTAAAACTGATAAAGAAAAAAACTAATTTGGAATATTTTCCTCTCCAAATGGTTTCAAGCAGTCAAAACTAATGCAGCTGATGTGCCAGAAATTAGTGAAATACCATTTTGTCTTTCACCATTTTATTCCTTTCATTTACACATTTAATGTCTCTAAATCATAAGCAGATGAAGAAATTCATTCAGAGACTCATTTAACATTTAAACACATATGAGCTGCACACGGGAATGGCTTAATGGATTAAATAACGTAAGTAAAATACTTGCTATAAAGACAGAAAAGAACTGTGATTATGGTCATTTTATCAGCTCGTGCTGATAAAATAAATAGTGTCAAGAAAAATGTTTTGGAATTTCATTGTTTTCTGCATTAACTTGTCATAAAAGTTGATCGGATCAAAGTCAAGGATATTGACAAATATATTGTGCCAAAAATAATTACGCAAAACATCTGATGTTTTAATGTCTTTATTGAGAATAACCATAAACAATGAAGTGTGAAGATGGGAGGAGAAAGGTTGGCCCGATTCAGGCGTCTCAGGAAGTGGAGATGCTGTTTGGCCTTTTTGGTGATGGAGGTGGTGTTGGTGGTCCAGGTGAGATCGTCTGAGATGTGAACTCCCAGAATGTGGTGTTTACAGTCTCTACCATGGAGCCATGGATGCTGAGTGGTGTGTGGGTGGAGTGAGTCTTCCTGAATTCAGCGATCATTCAGTGACAGGTTGTTCTCACTGCTCCAGAACGGCAGCTGCTGAACTTTATCTCTGTACACCAACTCGTTGTTGTTGCTGATGAGCCCCATCACGGCTGTGACGTTGGCAAACTTGATGATGTGGTTAGAGCAAGGTGCAGTCGTGTGTCAGGAGAGTGAACAACAGCGGACTCAGAATGCAGCCCTGAGGAGCTCTCTAATAGGAAATCCAGTATCCCATTGCAGAGGTAGGTGCTCAGTCCCAACTGGCTTAGTTTCTCAGACAGTTTTTGAGGGATGATGGTGTTAAATGCTGAAGTGAAATCTATGAACAGCAATCTAACATAAGTGTCTTTCTTGCCCCAGTGGGAAAGGGAGAGGTGGAGTACAGTGGATATGGAATCCTCAGTTGACCTGTTAGGTCGACATGTAAACTGCAGTGGGGGGAGGTTGCTCTTTACCTTTGCCATGACGAGTCTCTCGAAGAACTTAATGATGATGGGGGTCAAAGCGATGGGGCGATAGCCATTCAAGACCACATTAAACAGCAGTAAAAGGAACCCTCACGTCTCTCGTGTTTGTGAACAAGCCAGCACAAGGCATAATAAAATAATAAATAAATAAATGAATAAATAATGAAAACATATAAAGGTCAGAATTGTTTTGCGTTGTTATTTTAAAATATATTATATTTGTCAATGCCCTTGACTTTGGTGAAGATCAGATCACATGTTATGACGAATTAATGCAGAAAACAATGAAATTCCAAAAGGTTCACACAGTTTTACTTGGCACTGTAGAAAATCAACCATTGTGGCTTATTTGAACCCTCTTGTTCAACAACCCTCAGGGCTTATTATCTCTAGATCTATGTAAAAGAGATGCTCTTCAAGATCTAAACAATAGCTGAAACTCAGTAGCCTCAAACTGAACAACAGACCACTGTTTGGATGAACAGCAGACATCAACAAGCTAAACCAAGACAGACCACAGGCTAAAGATATCATGGAAAGTAAAGCAGGTTTTATAATACTTTTGTGGAGACCATCATCACAGGATTATCCGTATCCTTTAGTCTTTAAATGGTTCAGATGATTACACTACTGCCATTCCAGTGTACTGCTTGAAGAAAAGTCAGTCATTCAGAGAACAACCGTAGCCCAGGCTTCACCTCCCCACACCACGCTCTCATGGGAAACACAAAAGCAATGATATCAGTGGGTGACTGGATGATGCTCTGACATGAGAGGCTGGCAGATCATGCAGAGTGTTGTCATGTTCCCCTCAGGCACAATAACACAGCTACCTGTCCAAGCTTCCTCAATCCAAGCTAATAATATCCTAAAATATACACCATAGAGGGGAGCATGGCTTTTTGCTGTTTAAGCCATGTGTATTGGGAAAAACATGCAAGTTGCACGGCATGTTTTAACACAGTGCAGGGTAAGGTTATTTAAATCATTTGATGCTACTTTAGCTACTTTAATATATGAACATAGTCCACCACAGGTGCTTTTATCAAATTGCAATATTTGTATAAAATTAACATTAAGATTATTTCCATCTGTAAAGTGTTACAAAGGTTTTTGGTTTACACAGGTGTTTAACAAGCACCTTAGTATAAAATGCCATCTTTGTCATGCTCTTCTTTTGTAATAATCATGGCAGCCTTAGCACGCTCACAAATAATGATGCATAAGCTTAAGTTTCCTCCATTTACAAATATGGTTGTAAAGTGGCTGGATGCACGTTTGTTGAGTAGGGCATGTCAGACTGTATGGACTGCTTAGGTGGCTGGATTCTTGACATTTCACAGACATTGCTTGAACTAATGCTGTAGCTACTGCTATCTGTGATGAGGCAGCCTTTAACATTTACTAATTTCTGAAAGTGTCTTACAAACAAACATAGTAAATAGTTTACCATTAAGACTTAAATACTGTCTGTGAATTTAGCAAATCTATTTTTAAGGTTTATAGGACATTATCTATTATAATCCATAAATTCCAGTACAGTTTTATACTCTGACACGTCACGATGAGTGAGGCTGCCTTCTCAGGCTATCGGAAAAAGGGATAAACCTTTCTTCGTACATCGAGAAGGACTTTTAAAGTTGCGTGAGGTCTTGACGCAACTAATCTTGAAAGAATGAGTCATAAGAGCATTTTGATATTTAAAACAGAAGAATATTTACTCAGTTCCTACCTTCACGACTCACCCAACGCTCGGGCTCTTTGGGGAAAACTTCAGTGTAACATGATGGTTCATGTGTTTAATGTAACTGCTGAGAAACTGTGAGTAAAGATTCTTCTGTTTTTAATATCAAATGCTCTTCTGACTCATTCTTTGTGTGAAAAATCATTATTTAGATAAAAGATTAGTTATGTCAAGACCTCACGCAACTTTAAAAGTCCTTCCCGCTGTAGGAAGAAAGGTTTATCCCCTTTCCCGAAAGCCTGAGAAAGCAGCCTCGCTCATCGTGAGGTGTCAAGAGTATAAAACTGTATAGGAATTTATGGATTATAATAGATAACGTCCTATAAACCTTAACACTATCCAATGCATCAGCTGCGTCATGACGGCATGTTAAGTATACATGCATTTAAAGTGCATCTTAGCCATGTATTGCGCATATCGTCTGCATTTGCTGGCAATTTTATTTGGGACTTTTTTTTTTATCATTTTTGCATAATGATGGTTCTTAGCATGCAGAAGAGTTGTCACAGAGTGACGGGCATGCACTGGGCAGCTCTGATTCTTACCCTCATGCCCTCAAATCGGGACAAAGCTCTCAGGGGCCTGAGAGCCCTTAAAGTCCTCAGGGACTTAATGGGGCCCAAGTCTGAATAACCCATCGCATTAGCTATAAGGGTGATTATAGACACCTACACAAAGAGAGAGAAGGAAAGAAGGAAAGAAAGAGATGGCCAAAGTGTTAGAGTTAAGGAAGACATTGGGGAAGAGAGAGAGAGAGAGAGAGAGCGAGAGAGAGAGAGGGGGAGAAGGGAGCGAGAGAGATAGAGAGAAAACGAAAGAGAAAGAGAGGACCCTACACTGATATATAACTGGAAAGTTAGACATAACAGATATATGCATACATAGATAAGGGTGTGTTTATTTATGTATGTATATATGTGTATATAAACACACAAAAAGAGAGAGAGTACGGTTAAATGTGAGGATATCTGGTCAGAAGTGTTATAAGGATGGTGGACACCCACAAGCTTTTTCCCTTTTTTTGTTTCTAAGTCTTAATATGCAATTTGCTTAGTTATTGCAGGCAGACGAAGCTTGGAAAGTGGCTTAACAGCAAACCTGGAAGGAAACGTGTGGTTGAGATACTGGGAGAGAAAGAAAAGACCAGACAAAGAGAAGGTGGAGGAGGGAAATGTTAAGAGAAGAGGCATAGAGGTGTGCACAGATGTTACAAGCACATCCACTGTACTCTGAACAGACAAAATACACACGATACATACAAACACGCACCGCATACAGTACACACGAGACTGGTAGAGAGTCTTTAGGGTGGGAGGGCGGTTTTGGGAGAGCAAGGAGGCAGAGAAAGAGAGGAACTCCTGTCAGAGAGAGAGTCCTAACAGTGACCTTACCCTGGCCCCTCACTCCCTGGCCCTCATAGGCCCCCTCAGTGCCTCTGGATCCATCAGCGCTAAAGAAAGACAAGGTTACAATCACCTGTCAGAGATATAAATCACATACAAGCCTTGTAAACACACAAAAAGTTGATCCAGGAATAAAACTACCTTACAATCCGTCTTGTGAACATAATCACATTCATGGCAGAGTTTAAGCACTGAAACGCACTGTATATAACCTGCTATGTCAAAATGTCTTATTTGTAACAATTATATGCAGATATTGTGTGAGGAATACAATAAATAAATAAAAAACATTTCACTTTATTTAAAGGGAGCTACTACACCTGTAAAAATGCGTTAATTATAAGATAAAGATTCTTTATTGTCATTGCAACAGATTACAACGAAATTTGTGTGGAATCTCCCTCAGCAGCAGAATAACTGTACATACGCAAAAAAACACAATAGAAAAAAATAGACATAAGGTACAAGTACAAGTACAGTATGATTATTTAAATTATTTAAATTATTTAGTATTGGAATGAGGTGAGTGTTTAGGTGTATGAGATGAAGTGCTGAGATGAAAGTATAAATAGTATAAATATCTGTTTTATATATGTATATAAATATATCTGTCTGTGTATATACCCGCACATACTGTATACATATCTGCATACATAAACATACTTATACACACATATCTAATATATACACACACGATGCATTTCACATATATACATAAGCAGCAATGTATATTGCAGTCTATGACTCAGTTTGGTAAGTAATTAGCTTAGTTTCACTTTTGATGGTCACTGGTTGATTGGATCATTTTAATTCATGCTGACAGCTGACTTTTATTAAATAATTAAAAAAAAAAAGGTTTGATTTAATTATATATAGAAGGTGCAATTATTTGAAAATCATGAATCCATATTTTATTCACAACAGAACACAGAAAACATGAATTGTTATACTGAATAAACTTTAGGGACTTTGAAAAAAGTTAGGACTTTTGACACTGTGTCGCATCTCTCTTCTTTTCATAACAGTTTGTCATTTTCTGGGAACTGAAGAGACCAGTAGCTGAGGGAGGAATGTTGCCCCACTGTCTGATAAACAGTGTACTGCTCAAAAAAATAAAGAACTGAAAATCTCAATGGGATAAAAATGACTCTGGACTCTATAATGATATAGACTGGGCAATGTGTTAGGAATGAAAGGATGCCACATTGTTTGATGAAAATGAAATTATCAACCTACAGAGGTCTGAAAAGTTTATCCCTTTATCTAGTTTCAAACAAAAGCTGACAGAGGTTTTAGTCTCCAGTTTTACTTGTCAGAATGTCAGAATCAGAATGAGAAAAAACTTTTCTTTTTTGTTTTGCAGTATAATATTCTAGCAGCTTAAATTCATGATGCAGCAAATATTTTCAATTCAGCACCCAGACAATGATCTAATCATTTTCAACATTTAATATGTTTTCTGCATTCTGTTGTAAATATAATATTGGTTTGTGAGGTTTAAAAATCTTTCTTTACACAGTTTTTTCTCATTTTTGTAACTTAAAATGCTATTTTGACACATTAAAGAGGAAACAGTATTGATTATGTTGCAACTTTGGCTAATATTAAGTACTGCGACTGTGTTTCACCACACACAGAAATCTTAGGGTTAAAAAGAAAAGGTTCATGAGAATCTAAGCAGCTCAGTTTTCTGTAAAAAAATGAAATTGGCTTAATTCCTGATTCATATGCCACCTTTTGGCAAATCACTGTGAATGATAAAAACTAGGCATGTGGGTACATTCTGTCTATCAGGGTATTGTTTATAACTTAGTCTTATATGGTTCGTTTCATACAAGAACATGCTTATTTGTGATCGTATGAGTATGGCAGGCAGATTATTAATTGCTCTTCTGTTTTTTATACTGTAGATTATCTGCACATTTGTATATATATATAGAGGGTATGAAACACTTCTGTGTTTAAGATGCAAGGAGAAAAGAACAAGAGTCTGCAGGGGAGCAATGGAACAAGGCCAATTAGCTTTCTGACCAAGGACGAGCAACATTGACCTTTATGGAACATAAATCTTGACATCATGTCTATTCAGCATCTGTCATTGTGTAGAACTCCACAGGAAGAACGTAACAGCGGACGTGGACTGATTGCATAGCGATTTCTATCCAACCAAAATTGCTTGCTGGCAATGACATCACACGTCTGGACAGACAAAGGTTTGGCTTAATTGTCTTATCTGTTGTTCAGTGCAAACTGTGCAAGCAAACATCTGAAATAAGCATAAACCACATTACAATCTACATAATGTTGCATGACATGTTGGATATTATTTACTGCCAGAACTATGTCATACTACAGCTCTGGTCATATTTCATGAACTAAATAGTTTTGGAGAAAAACTGTAGTTTAACAGTTACACACATTGAACTTGTTAGTGTGCAAAATATCTTTATTTATTTATTTATTTATTGTTTGTTTTTATGTATGGGTTTTTTGTTGCTTGTTTATAACTCCTATTACAAAAAAAGTTGGGATACTGTGTAAAATAATTACTGTGTAAATTAAGAACATTGAAAACATATAAAACATCTAAACAGAGTAAATGCATCATATAAGAAATAAAATATGGACATTTTCAGTTTCACAGTAATGGAAATGTGGGGTGAGCCCACATTTCAGGAAAAATGGACATTGAGGTTTCCCTGCCAAAGATAAAATGGACCATCCAGACCACATCATGATACAACGGTCAGTATCAGCACCTACAGCCTGGGTGTTCAGGTCCCATTCACATGGAGGTGTATTTTGGGGATTGAGAGACACATATTCTGCCATTAAGGCATTTTCTTTTCCTGGGAATTCTATGGTTATTTCAGCAAGACAATACCAGCCGTTATTCTGCATGCACTACAACACTTTGGCTTTTAAAAGATAGATAAATACTTGATCCCAAGAGAAATTCAGGTTTTAGAATTAATGCATTGCATTTCATAAAAAGGAGAATCAGACAATGGCCATCACAGACTGCTGAGCGGCTGAAGTTTTGTATCAAGTAAGAATGGGCAAAATGTTCATTGTTCGAAAACAGTTAGTCTCTTCAGTTCCAAACAATTTAACAGTGTCATTAAAAGGAAAGGTACTTCTGACATACCACTGTCCCAACTTTTTTTATTTTGTTGCAAGCATCAAATTGTAAATTTAGAGTTAAAAAAATATTTTATGAGAAATATCAACTTTTCTGGAAATGGTGTTTACAAATTGTGTTGTTTTCAAGCAACATAAAATTAATTTTAAAACAAATTAAATTTTTTGAAAAAAAATTGAAATAAATTAAATGAAAGTGTATTTCAAGGAATTAAATATATTAATTTTAACTGAAAGATAATTCTGTTGCAATTAAATATTTTATGTTGAGGTAAGAAAGTTTGTTATGCTAACTCTATTTTACATGGAAAAGTGTCTAATCTAAACTAAGTTCATTTGTATTTTTTTATATAAGTTCATTTACGTTTATTGTAGAACACTAAATATAATATTTAAAGGTATCAAAGATATGACAGAGGTCAGTAAATGAAATCCAACATTTCAGTTACCTTATTACCATAAAGCAAATTAAAGACTGTTATGCAGTGCACAGAAAGAGCTGGAACCCCAATCAGACAACAGAAGTGAAATTGGACATTTATTAAAGGTGTGGTTTAATTAGACTGATATGCTTATTTAATAATGTCTAATAACGTCTAATAATCGGTGAATGCTAGTCAATCACAATGTCTTTACGGTGTTATGCTAAATTTAATTTAAATTGATGTTATTCACTTCAAATGAACCATGTTAGAATTATAATCATGTTTTTCTATAATGGAGGTATACAGGTCTGGATGTCCCAAATAAATAACATTTATAGCATAAAACATTCTTCTATGTCATCAGAGCACAAGCAAAAGAAGTTAAAATGAATATCGCATGTCAATCAAAGAGGAAGCTTAGTGCTAATCTGATCACATCTAATATCACATGTTAGATACAGTATATATAACAAACGTGAATGAATGTAAAAGTAAAACGATTTCACTGTTTGCTAGCTTCAGTTGCACAGAAGTTAAAGCTCAAAGACTAAAGAGAATTCTGTTACTCAGGTTGATCTACCTGGATGATTGGACGTCATCTTAAAGAAACAGAGGGACAGAGAGATGGGAAGACACACAGACAGAGTGAAATATATCCTAAAAGTAATAAGAGAGGGAATAAAGAATAAAGATACTTACATCCACGATGAAGAAGTCCAGCCAGCACCAGGCGTTGGTGAAGTATTTGACAAAGCCATAAGCCACCCATTTCAGCAACATCTCTAGGATGAAGATGTATGTGAAGACCCGATCGGCATATTCTAGAATGATCTGGATGGTTTTCCTCTGTTCAATGTACACGTCCTCAAAAGCCTTGAAAGAAAACAAACAAAATAAATCACATTGTTCCAAACAAAATCATCATAAATTTTAATATAATTTATATAAATAAATATATAATATATAAACAATTAAAGATATTCGGGGAAAAAATGTCTATGTAATAATAATCCTTTTAAAATCATTTCATTACATATCCTCATGAAAGACAATCAACTACAAAATTGCTTCTTTGTTTGATTCTAAATGTGTGAGAAATGTGTGTGTGTGTGCGTATCCGTTTGAGTGTGTGTGTTAAGAAGATAGTAATTAGCTGCTTTTCGGCTGCACTCCCTACAATATCACCACAGAGCGGCACTGCAACCTCACTTACATGAATTCACTTTTCCACATAGACACAGAGTTTGGCCACAGTCCCTAAGTGTGGCTGTAAGAGATGCTGCAGAATGCTCTGCGAGTGGGGCTTTTTCTACAGTGTTTGGCCATAGTCCCTAAGAGCAGCCTGAAGATACCGCAGCCCGAGGACTGCTGAGCTACAGGAGCCAGTACAGTACACAGCACCAGCAACCATTAATCAACCGCACATCTCACAGCACTAAGTATCTAAGCTCACCTCTGTTACAACCCCTATAAAGCAGCCGTCCCCAACCTTTTTCGCGCCACGGACCGGTTTAATGTCAGACAATATTTTCGCGGACCAGCATTTAAGGTGTCGCGGATAAAAACAACCAAATAAAATGATACGACCAACACAAAAACTGTGGTATTTTGTAAATATAATAATAAACGTGAATCCACTGTGTAAT
>JBBIGC010000104.1:14077136-14090661 GCA_037576955.1 Lepidarchus adonis
ACACACACACACACACACACACACACACACACACACACACACACACACACACACACACACACACACACACAAAGAGGAATACATGTAGTTGTATGTGTGTTTGCCAGCCAGGTGTGGATGAAAGGGGTCTCAAAGCATGATAAAAAGAGGAGAGGTAAAAGAGTCCATTACAGCCAATTCCATACAACTGTTATTCTGACTTCTGACTACATTGTAAGAAAATATTTTAATAAAAACATGTCCTGGCAGAAAAGTTGTGAAGCCAATTCTTTAACTACTTCAATGAAAATTAAAACAAAAAATGTTAATAAGCCATTACAAAAAAATAAAAACAGAATAATTGGTATGTCATGTGTATGAACGCTAGCAACTAACCAAGGGTTGCGCTAATCCTAACTAACCAAACTACTTTAAACAAACTCTTTCCACCCATTTTCCTGCATCATACACTACATATTCGAACGAATACTACACAGTGCATTGCTCCCCATGAAACACGTCTTCTGCTACAGCGTTGATTTTAACCGTGTCTATACAGGACCAGTTATGGAACGATTCACTTCTTCTCTGATTTAAATTATTGTTGAGGACAGTTCTACAAATGCTAAATATTGGCAGGGACATGTAATTCTGCACACTTGAACTTTTTAAAGAAGCTCTCCTACAATGTGCGTTTTCTCAGGTTGGTGGTTTGCTGGTAGCGTCATCCAATCACTATGAAATAAGTGCAGGAAAGACGTACAGAGATACGACCATCACAAAATAATCCACGCTCTGTTCCATTAATGTTCTAAAAGCCAAACTCAGACTTTAGATTTAAATGTGGCTGGAGCGTTTCAGCCAAGCTTTTTTTGCATCTACCTGTAGAAAAGTTGTTTTTTATCTTTCACCCAAGTCTCCTGCACACAATCTGTTGGAAACTTTCAGTCAAGAAGAAGTAGCGATGCCGGTGAATCAAAACGTTTATTCATTTAAATATAGATATTGCCATCAGCATACCAATTATCGTATCGCGTGAGCAAGGACAACAATACATCGCCATATCTATATTTTGGCCCACCCCTATTGTACTGTATATGGTTCTTCTTTGCATTGTACTGTTTATATTTGCATTTGAGGATACAGCGACAAACTGTGATCACAGACAATAATCTTAGAAAGCGTTTCTGAGTCCATGCAATGATTTCTAAAACATAATTAAATCTGATTTTACTGTTTTTAATTTTTCAACCTTATCTCTTGCTTACAGAGATTTCTCTAGACTCTCTAGTTCTTGTAATAATGTGTTTTTCTAATATCCACAAATTCTTTGCAATTTTGCAAATTTGAGTAATGTTATTCATACATTTTGCCCACATAGTTTCTCACAGAATAGAGAACCCCTCCTCATGTTTTCTGAGAGACACTGGCTCTCTGGTATGCTCTTTTTATATCCAGTCATATTACGAATTGATTGTACATTATCCTAATTACTTCCGAGATATTTTTTAGTTCAACACCTTTTGTTACCCCATTCCAACTTTGTAAAATTCTGCTTTTCATAAAATAATATATGTTGTCTTTGTTCTTATTTAATTTAATTACATATGGGTTTACATGATTTGAACACATTCTGTTTTTATTAACATTTTACCCAATGGATGGCGAATGTATTTTCACGTTTTATGCATCTGCATAATGTATATAATTTTGTATACAAAACATCTCATTGATTATCTAATAGATTATGTTGACCCAAGGCAAAATAAAATACAATAAATAAAATTTCTTTTGACACAAATAAATCAACAAACAAATTATTACAAATGAGACTAAATATAATCAGTATTTAAAACATTTGCTTTTAGTTGCTTATATGAGTATTCTTATTCTCTCCTTTATCATTTACAAAATGTAATATTAGCAGTCCTGAGAAACTGAGGATGTGTGAAACATGTGGAAATACATTATCAAATTAAAAAGAACAGCTATAACAAGCAGAGATATCTCAACATGCTAACCACTGTATTAGCTTCCTGGCTAACATTATTGTTAGCTGCAGCTATTGTCTAAGCTTATGTGAAAGTCTGTATTAGCACTGTAGCTAATGTTATTAACTATAACTACTAATAGCTAATAACTACTACATCAGTAATAACATTAGACTTAAAAATGTAGGATTTACAAATGCAAAATATATACGATGACTCCTCTGCCAGGCAACAGCTAAAACTACTCAGCTACTACACAGAAAAACTATTTTGTGACTGTATTTTACAACCTATGAAAAGATATTTATTACAGTGTAGTCAAGTGGAAGCCAAACACATCCTAATATTCTGCTCAAAAGTATTAGCCAATATTATGTCAGTATTACTTCAAACTTAGCTGAGGTAAGGCTTTCTGTGTTTAAGCAAATTGACATAAATCATGCCCAGACCTCCTTTGTACATTAAAAAGTATCACAGGACAATCAAAAGAACAATGATCATATACTATAAGTAATTTATGTATTTTGCCACACAACATTACACAGAAATGATTTGGGAGCCATCTCTTTACCATGCTCAAATAATGCTCTTGATAATGAATATATTCTGTGTGTGAGACAGAGTTTATAAAGTTACTTCATTGCGGTGAAACTTACAAGTCAGCAAATACGTTAATCATTTCCAGGTTACACCAACACAAACCTGGCCCATGGTCAGATCCCAGAATCGATAGAGTAAAGGTTTCAGGGGTAACCATAAGAAAAGTAACCTTAGCAACAAAGAGAGGACTCCCTGTAACACTGAGAAGATCCTGACATCCATTAATCTATAAATACTGTAGCACAACAAGAGGGCCATGACAGAAGGAGGAAAGGAGCAGGCATGGGAGAAGGGGTGTGGAGATGACATGCAGGTCATTTAAACTCTAAGGCTGAACAGACGCAGTCCAATGACAAAGTCTTACGGAGCTTCATTGGACTTGGGGTATCATAATGTAATTAGAACTATACTGTCCCATACCCGCCAAGCCCTTTTTATTTTGCTCAAACAAAAAGGAACTCGTAGCCATCAGTGCAGCTGGCCCCTGGCTCATAATATTTGGCAAATACATTATTTTAATAGTACTGATTAATATTATTTTCCTCCACTTGTTGGTCCATAGTGATGTGTCACTACTTTTAACGTAACATTATGGGACAACAAAAATATAGTATTTTAAATAATGTGCATAATAAGGGGAATTAAAAAGATATTTTCATTTCAATAAGGAATTTTCATTTCAGGTTGACTTTAAAATTCTGCTAATTCGTCATTTGCAATTAGGAATCCTCAAAATTACTCTCTACTGACTGTGAAAACCTCACAGCAATATAAAATTATGTCCAGGTTGTATTATCTAGGACCTTTCTTGTCATATGAAGCACATGTCACAAAAACATTTAAAGATTTATGTCAAAGTATTTTGGCAAAACATCAAAAACACTTTGCAGCCTTTTTGCTAGGCTTTTTAAAATTTCAATGTGCATTTCTTGTTAGGATTTCAATGCAAATAAAGTAAATAAAAAGTGAAATAAAAGACAAAAATTCAAATAAATAAGTCAGCCAAGCTCTTAGTAGGCTAATATTCCAAAGCAAATGTCTTCCAAAGCAACATGCAGCATAAAATATATCACAAACTAGGCTTGGCAGTCTTCATAAATAAGTGAAAGGTATTTTCTTTGGGACGTCCCTGAAAGCTACTGCAATTTATATAGGAGGAACAAAGACGGAATCATAGAAATACACCAAATTCTATACTTTCATCTAAAAGGTATATTACATGTCTTTTCTGGTTGTTGGAAGAATCTCTTCACATTTCTAAAATATAACATGCAAATCAGGTTAACAAATACAAATGTTACCACAGTGTAACATCTGCTTTATATAGAAAAGAGAATTTAGGACCATTCTGTATGGTTACATTTCTACACATGGCTAATATATCAACTGATATTAACAAACTAATATTTACTATAAACTACTATATAATATTACTATAAACTATAAAATTTACAGTGGTTTGAGGTTTTCACCAAAACACAAACTAGCAAATGAACTAATTTCAAGTACACCTTACACAAACCAGTAAGACAAGTGCAACTGTCTTACAGAGATTACAGAGGTTGCTGCTCCATAAGACTCTCTGAGTTTGTCATATAAAATAAAAAGGAGTGCTGACACTACATGACTCTGTCCACAATGGAATAGTAGACTGCAAAGCCTATCAAAAATGTATAAGTACCATTTTTGATCATTTTGGAGGTTGAAAAAAAAGAAGAAAGCAAAGTAAAAAGTCGTCTCCAAATTAACCTCTGCTAAAATAATAACACTAAAATCAAAGGAAACGGGTCAAACAGAAAAACTCAGCCTCAGTGTTTAAATTGGGCCTCACCTGGAATGACAGAGATAGTTTTCAATGCTCGGAGAACTCTGAATGTTCTCAGCGCAGATACATTCCCCAGGTCCACAAACTCTGTTACATATCTGAAATAAGGGAGGATCACACACAGACACCAAAAATGACCACCACAAACACAGCAAGAACACCACTACCACGCCACCGGACCAGGAGCTACGCCACTCACAGAGCCTGTCCACGTAGGGGGGGGAAGAAAGGAAAGGAAAAGAAAAACACGTACATACATACACACACACGCACGCACACGCACACACACACACACAGCTAACACCGACCCGGCCCCTCCCAACCATACACGCTCTTACCTGGGATTACAGAAATAGTTTTCAATGCCCTCAGCACTCTGAACGTGCGCAGAGCTGAGACATTGCCTAGGTTTACAAACTCTGTTATATACCTGCAATAATCAAATCAAAGTTACACAGAGACACTGTCACGGCAGAATATAGTTGACTGTTACACTCACACATTAAATGTAACTACTTTCACTTGTATGTACGACAGAAAGTATGTTGAGAGAACAGTACAACTAAAGCACTACTAGAGCTGGAATAGTTTTACTAAAGAAGACTGTGCTGTGTAATTTTGAAAATTTAACCTACATTTTCAGACACTTTTTGCAAAGAATTTTATTTTAAGAAAGAACTGCGATAATGGTTTATTCATTTTGACATGAGTGCCAACTCTTTAATATGACATTTCCAGGTAAAAGGATGTCACATAAAATCAGCACATAGTTGTAAGGCCACAACTGAGGGGAAAGGGCATTAAAATGTAATGGGTGTTGTAATTAAAATGCTGAAAATACATAATATTATGAATTCCTAGAAAGCAAGAACAAGAAATGAAATATGTATAAAATGACAACTTAAGATGCTCAACATTTGAACATCCTTACAATTAATAGAATAATTTACTAAGCTAGAATAATCACCCTGTTGAGTTCTGCTCATTTCTTTAAGAGACTATAGAAAAAAGGATAAAGGGATGAGCAACACTTCCTTAAGTTTGGCAGTGTATTTGTTAGATTTGTGTTATTCAAATATGCTATGAAATGACCTTATTAATATTGAACAAGCTTTGTGTTTGTATGCTGATTGTGTTTGTACAACAGATGTGATTTGTGTTCAGTACATTTGCTAAAATGACACTGGCAACTCATTTTACACTTTGAAACTACACATTACTGCAGTTTATGTGAGTCAAAATAGTCAGACAAGTATATATATCTCATGTGAATGCCCTTTCTAACCCTATAAGTAAAAAATAACTTGAGCCCTGGCCCTTACAAACTGTTCAAACTACAGAACATGCCTTATAATCACCTTTGATAGATTTATCATTTATATCAGCTGCCCCCAACCTTTATTGAGATTTAATGTCAGACAATTTTTCACGGACCTGCCTTTAAGGTGTCGGGATAAATACAACAAAATAAAATAATAAGACAGACACAAAAACTGTAGTATTTTGTAAATAAAATAATAAAAGTGAATCCACTGTGTAATTATGTAACTTAATTAGCAGTGTCCTCCTGAAATGCACCAATAACGTCCTCCTCTCTGCTGCTAATGTGCTCTGGTCGCTATGGTAATACGTAAACTTTCCTTTCAAAATCAGTTTTCAGCGCGATCTTAGGGTTTTCTGCCATGACTTTTATCCAGAATAACAGCCAAGTTGATGTCTTGAACACACTTAGATCCTACGGACTGAGATTGTTTTTTTTTTTTATACGGCCCAGTGGTTGGGGACCACTGGTTTAAATGGTGAACGATTCACTACAATACATTTGAATCATTTACATTTATTGGTGATTTATGATGGTTATAATCAAATATTGTGACAGTCCTAACAAATCAGACTACTTTTACCTTTTAGTCCAAAATTGTCGTCAAACTCTAGGCCCCATAGTCTATGATGATAGGAAGACATGGACTAGGATGTTTGCAGATGACCTTGTGATATGCAGTGAAAGTAGGGAGCTGCTGGAAGAAACCTTGAAGAGGTGAAGGTACGCTTTAGAGAACAGAGGAATGAACGTGAGTAGGTCTAAGACAGAATACATGTGTGTGAATGAATGGGAGGGCTACAGAGTGGTTGGATGCAGCGAGTAGAAGTGGAGATGGAGGAGTTTAAATACTTGTGTTCAACAGTTCAGAGTAACGGGGATTGTGGAATAGACATGGAGTGGGTGGAGAAAAGCGAAAAGGGAAGGTTTATGGGACGATAGTGAGACCGGCTATGTTATACGGGTTGAAGACAGCAGCACTGATGAAAAGGCAGACAGCAGAGCTGGAGGTGGAGTTAAAGACACTGAGGTTTGTGTTGGAAGTGAGGAAGTCAGAAGCGTTGGGTGGACGTGTGCGGAGCAGAGGGGCTAAGGATATTGGGAAAAGGATGTTGAGGATGGAGCTGCCAGGCAGGAGGAGACGAGGAAGGCTGAAGAAGAGATTTTATGGATGTGGTGAAGATGTGCGGTTGGTGAGAAAGAGGTAGATGCAGGACAGGAAGAAATTAAAATGGAGGATTCGCTGTGGCAGCCCCTAATGAGGGGAAGAATTGCTGTAAGAGTCTTGGAAATAAATCACATTGGATATTGATAGTGGATTAAAAGTACAAATGTCATCAGTAATCACTTATATTACAGTGCTTCCAACTATTCCAGCTCAAATAGAACTTCTAGGGTTAATGATGCTTCATTCACTCTAAACTTCATTTAAGAAAATTGAAAATTAAATATCATTAATGATTCGTAAGCATACTGGCAGAACACTCTTTTGGAGGGAAAATAGAGAGAGATGGAGAAAGACAGTGAGAAAGCGTTCAGTATATGGGCTTGCCAGGAGCTGCCTGTGAATGGCACTAAAATGGTTATGCAGGAACATTTTCAAGGTGAAGAATCTTAGAGGGGCGGAGAAAAAAGGCATGAGCATTCTGAGCCAACAACAGGAGACAGGTGTATTGCCTTGCACATTGAAGAGAAAGGGGAAAAAAGCCAGAAGAGACAGAAGAATGAGTGAGTCGCTGAGAGAGGAAAAATATAGACAAATGAAAAGAGAGAGACACAGACATAATTCTTTGGTTATATGCTTATGTTGCTCGGCTTTGTGGAGCTAGAAGGTTCAGAAAGTATCATACGCTCGTACATTGGAATAGTGACCTTGGCAAGAAAAAGCAACTTATATTTTTAGTTATTTTTTGCAAGAATATTGTGCGGTTGCTCAACCCACTTTAAGAAAGGCTTACTTTTCCTTCTACTTTAGTAAAAATAATTATTAAATAATAAATGGGTAAATAAAAATAAATAAATAAATAAATAAATAATAAACAGGAACTCATCATAATAAGACAGATTAGCTATATTGCTTATATTTGAGATGCGTTCACTTGTCAAGGTCCTACAGATTATTACTGCATTCGGACTGTGCAGCTATAAAAACTACAATATATCACTGAATAAGCAGCAGATGCGGATACTTACGCCATTGAGATGACCATAAAATCCAGCCAGTTCCATGGATCTCTTAGGAACGTGAAGTCATCTATACAGAATCCACGAGCAATTATTTTTACAGCTGATTCGAATGTATAAATTCCTGTGAATGTGTACCTGAGCAAAAGATGAGAGAACAAGAGGGATTAGGTTACATTTACAGTATTACTGATATTACTAATAAAAAACAGAGAAAACCATGTGTAGAAATGTCATTGATGTTGTATAGAATTCTTGTATCAAATAGTTCAGCAGTAATACACTAAATAGTCAATATAATTAAAGATAGAAAACTGTATTCTTAACTTTATGTTTTTACCATTATGCATATATACGCACACACTGGGGGGCATGCAATGATGAATGTGTACTTACTCTACTTGTTTGGACCACTCGGGAGGATTACTAAAAGTCATGAACACACAGTTGGTCAAAATGGTACACATGATGATCATGCTGAATAATGTGCAAAAGAGTTAAGGAAGCTTTAATATATCAGAAGATAAAGACACACTGCAATATTAATATAAATAATTTAAAAGATACCTCATTCTGGTTTGACACAATGCTATGTAAAATGTAGACTAAACAAAAACAAAATGAGATTATTTGAAAATCATTTAAAACCATATTTAACTAGAAATTTTAAGTAAAATCTTAAAACTTTAAATGTTAGAAAATATATATTATACATGTATATTATGCACATCTTAAATATGATGCCAACAATGTAAAAAAAAAATATTTGGGAAAGGGGCAACAAAAACTGAACAAAATTCGTTAATGCTTAAAAAACACTAGTGGAACATTCCAAAACTAATTTGATTATTTTCCATCAGATCCGCAATATGAGTAAATATGAGATTTATCTTGATGAACTGTGTTCATGATCAAAGGTTTTCATATGTGTTTCTCAAATTTCATCTGAAATCTGAACATTTCACATGGCATAGTGCACATCTGGGAACATTACAGATTAATGTAGTGAACAGGTTTTGGAGCAACATATATGATATTTCCAGTTGTCTTTTGGGGAAATGCCTTGTATATATTTTAGTAAGTCAATGCCAAACCAAATCACTACTGAACATTTTACAATAGCTTGGATCCATAACAGTAGAATCTGGGTGCTAAACTGGCCCACCTGAAGTCGAGACCTGTTACCCATTGAAAACATTTGTTGCATCCTAAAATGAAAATATGACAAAGGAAAAATTGCTGAGCAACTGAAATCCAATATCAGGCAAGATTTTTACATTTTACTTTAAAAATTCCAGCTATTTGTCTCCTCAGTTCCCAAATGTTTACAGAGTGATTTGTTAAAGAGGTGATGGTACACAGTGGTAAACACACTCTTGTCCCACCTTTGCTGCAATATGTTGCTGGCAACAAAGTACAGTGGGTATGTGGCAGCCACCAATTCTGCAAGATGTCCCAACGATGAGTGAGGTCTTTAATGTTCATCATAGGTTCACTTCAACTGTGAGAGACAGAATGACCCTATGATGCAGGTGTGCTTGAATGTGCCTAAATATCAGCTACAGCATGTGCATACCTGGTGAGACCTACAAGAAACGTTTGACCAACCAAGGTTACATTCCAAGGTATTGAGGTGAACTTTTGTTATTGATCAAATACTTATTTTCTGCATCATTATACAAATAAATTCTTTAAAAATCATACAATGTGATTTCCTGGATTTTTTTTTACATTCTGTCTCTCACAGTTGAAGTGAATCTATGATGAACATTACAGATCTCTCATCTTTTTATGTGGGACAACTTGCAGAATTTTTAGTTAAACTGTGATTTTAATGTGGTACAGGGTGATGCAAACACAAATTTGAGCTATAGTGTGACCTTTTAGGATTAGCAGAAATTTAGACTTTTGTCCAAAACAATAATGCAACATGACCTGAGAATTATCAGTCACTATTCACATTTGAAAAGATTTTGTCTGTCCTTTGTTTAATCAACAACCAAAATACAAATGCAGGGCACTGTCTCAGGCCCCTTAACTGCCTCTGCCTTCATTCAGCTTTTAAGATGGCAGCTTTAAAATGCACACAAATTACATTTCTCCACAAATTAACAACTGACTCACTCTTGTCAGTTAGTAATCATTAGTCTGCGACAGGATCCCTAACTATAATATGCACTGTAGCCTTATTGGCAACATCATTAGTCTGAGTGGGGGAGAGCAATTATTAGTCTGCAGAAAAAAACAGACATCCAGACATTTTTCACATGCAAAACAGTTTGAAAAGGATATGAATGTATCAAAATTTTAATAGCTATTCGCCTAAAAATATTAAAAGGGCTTATCATGTACAAGGACGGTGTGGCGCTAAAGCGGAAGATTGTTTTCCCTTTGTTTAGCACTATAAATGTCTGCAAAGAGAAAGAAAAGAGGGGCAGGGGAAAGACAGACAGACAGACATAAAAATTGACAGATGACACACAAACACACAAGAGAAAAAGACAGTGGATTAGTTTCACAGAAAGAGCTTGTTTTAAGTATTTTAAACATCATCATTAGATGTCACATGTAATGTAGCATCCAATGTTATTTTTTTTACTGAAAATAATCAAGCTAGTAAATGTTACATATGGAAAAATTAAAAATAGGGATACCTACAAAAAAACTAGTTAATATGTAGGTATAACATAAGTAACAACCAATACAAAAATAACAGCAAAAGCTTAACTAGCAAGTGTGTGTGGGGGCTTCAACAATTTGTGGAGCTAAACAAAATTTTCATTGATTAATATGTACCTTCACTTATTAAGAACTATTGATTAATGCATTGTAATGATTCTACAGCCTGGTAAAGGCCTGGCTAATTACTTTCTTTGGTTTCTAACCTGCCCTGAGGTAACTCTTCCATGTGACTTTAACAAACATTTGATAATGAAATCAAACCATAGTGGACTGCATTGTCTTAGTGATTCATTGTTTACTAAATAACTGAACCAAAATTGAACTGCTGTGAGTCTGAAGATCTGTATTTCATTGGTGATTATTCTTATTAACTGTGGCTGTAATAATAACGTTACATACTCAATGGTGAGTGGCAGGCAAGAAACATTACACAAGCAATCCAACAATCGTTTATTGGATTTTGAAAGACAGCAGCTGGAACTAATTTACCTTCTTATATAAACAAAATAAGTGAAGTGATTGGTTTACTTTCCCCAGAGACAAGCTAATGCTAACATGCTAAATTTCCCTGGTACAAGCTAATGCTAACAGGCCTAGCACTTGAATGGATTTACTTTACAGTACGCATGTGCCAACACAAAATATGAACCTTGAAAGATAACCTTAGGCTGTATATATTGCTAAACTAGATTACTGACATTAAAGTCACTTTTTGGGGCTAATTTTTCTGATGTTGATTTAAATTGAAAATTTAAGACAACATGTGTGATGGAAAAAAAAGAAAATCTGAAGAATTTTCAACTAACCATCAACTTGGGTTGACATTAACAGCTTAATCCACTGAGTTTCTGTTCAATTTCGAAAAGAAAAAAAATGCATACTGCGGGAGCTGTGACAGTGGAAAATTCACTTATTTCTGCTAAGAAGATTCTGAATTTAAACAACGTAACTAGCCACATAATTTTCCACCCTGAGCTACAACCCACAAAAAAGGTGATGAGGACATATCCGCATCACACAGGTGCCGAAGTAAATAGTTGATTTGTAATGATAAGTTAATGCACATGCTATGCATGCTCCGTTTAAAGAACACATGCAGTATTTGCCTTGCGTATTTAGCAGCTCCCAGTGCTATTACTGTGCATTTCGTGCTGGATTTTTCAAACCAGGCAAGACGGGCTCTCCATCCTGGCGCAGATATAGCCTCATAATCATTTAAATAAAACATAGCGGCTGGCATCAAAGTTTAATAGGGCGCTATGTGCATTTGCAGAAGTGATATGAACCCTCCACTCTGCACTTTCCACTGTGTTCCAGGCATCAGTAGCTGAGAAGCCTTCATCAGCACCATGGACAGCAACCCAAACATGCTACCAAAACTGTGCTTTAAACTGCAACGAACACAATATGGAAACTATGGACCCATGCCAAAATTCAACATTTTCTATGCGCATATTTGGCACACACTTGGATCAGCATTACAGATAAATACAACTTTCTGTAGGGTTACACATGCATTCCATAAACATTCTCCTGCAACAAAGTACAAAATATACAACTAAATATTGGCTTGAACTATCTTATATCTTAATATCAGACCAATGTTTATGTTTACTGGTTTTGTATACTTAACTTACTTTTAAACCAACCTGAAAATTTGTGTCCACTAGTTTTGAATAGCTGGTGCAAGACTAACAGCGCAAATCTAAATAGTCAACCAAATCTATTTCCCAAAAATACATACTCATTCAGCTCTTCAGACTTGGTGATGCAGTTTTGGACACAGTATGACCTACTGTGAGCTATGAAAAAGAACAAAAATGTACAGCTAAAGGCAGCCATTTTGTACAACAGCAGGGCTAGAGAGAACTGATCTGTCAAAAAACTGATTGTAGATCAGCACTCCTGAAGAAGTTTGTAAAAACTGTCATCTAAAAATGCATTTGCAGAGGGAGGTAATTATGCTAAACTTCACCCAAAGTCCCATCAGTAAGTGTATACATCCCTAATGAAGAGCTGGATCTAATTTAAATAGGTTGACAGATGATTAAGGGATGCATTTATATATATGATTTGGGTAACTATTGATTTGTAGTGTTTGTTTGCAATAACAGCCACAAAGCTCCAGCTTTGAAAAGATTGGAAATAAAATGTGAACTCCACATGTTCCGTGGCTAATGGACTATATCTGGTAAGTAAAAAATTACATTTGATTTATTTGCTGCACCAAAGACAAAACATAAATGTGTGTAAACAGCTAACAGTTGTTATTTGCATATTAAGCATTTTTGTTTCTGAACATAATGACCATAAAAGCAACTACTACTTCAGAATCAGCATGACTCATTCCAACTGGGGCAACAACAATACTGTACAAACACTTATGCCCATAGGGTCTATATATGACTTGCTCCTGTATTTTATAAAAAGTTCATAAAATTTTGCTCATAAAGTGTGACCAAGGACTGAGGGACGCAAGAGCTATTTGGGTCAAACTGAATCAGGCCAACATGCATGCTGAAACCAACTCTAAAACCAACAGGGCACCCAAGCCTGCATGACAGCACAGAAGTATGAGAACACACTAAAAAGAGGAATTAGATTAGTCACTGAACAAGATCAATGTACATTTCCTAAGATGCTACCAGCAGGAAATGGATGAAAGGGGTCAGAAAGGCAAACTGCAGCACCAACACAGTCAGCCAGAGAAACACAAGTAGCAATTATGAGGGGTCCATGCATGTGTTTGCACATGTATGTGAAGAAACCCACTCATCTCAAGCTTTTCAAAGTCCCTTTCTCCCTCTCTCTCTCCCTCTCTCTCTCCCTCTCTCTCTCCCTCTATCTCTCCCTCTATCTCTCTCACACACACACACGCACAAGCACACACATACACAGACACACACATACACACACATACACATACACACACATACACAGACA
>JBBIGC010000104.1:14106048-14116299 GCA_037576955.1 Lepidarchus adonis
AAAGTTACATAATTACACAGTGGATTCACCTTTATTATTATATTTACAAAATACCACAGTTTTTGTGTTGGTTGTATAATTTTATTTTGTTGTTTTTATCCGCGACACCTTAAATGCCGGTCTGCGAAAATATTGTCTGATATTAAACCGGTCCGTTGCGCGAAAAAGGTTTGGGACCTCTGCCCTACATTACCAGGCTAGTCACCACTGAATTTGAAATATGGAACCAAAAAGCTTCTGTGCTTGTATTTGGGAGTGTGTGTTTGGATGATGTTCAGTGTTTGGTTGTGTTGTAGGTTCTATTGTGGGGATGGATGTGAGATTACTCGTGCTACCTGGAAGCACTTGGAGGCAGCTGGTTTCTGTGACTTGCAGCTTCGTCACTTCCTGGCTCCTATTTTCCCCCTCATCAGACCACACATCGTTGGCTACGCTGTGAAATAATACCAGCGGCCGGTCAGACCCACTGCACAGTGGAGCTCATACTTTTATATCACGTTTATGCTTTATACCTATAGGATGATTTAGCCAGAAACATACTTCTAAAGTAATGCTTCAGAATTGTATCAGTAAAACTGTTAAAAGATTTTCTTTCACTATTGAAGATGTTGGTGTGACCGACATGTAAATCTAGGGTGTAATATTTCATGAGATTTGTGAAAAGAGTATTTCCCTTATGGGCCTTGAATGAAATTTGTATCCATATTTCTAATGCATTTCATTTTAATAACAAGTCACCAAAGTTTATCTTTTGGCCTGTTGGTGTGTAAGAGATTATGAAAGAACTGTGCTGCCATCTAGTGCTCAGGAGGTCTAACTGTCTGGTCAAAAAGAAGTTTCACACACTGACGTTTGCCGTTAAAGTTGATTAGGGCAGACGTTCCATGTTTCAGCAATCTTCTACATCATCCCAACATTTATTTGAGAGCATCAAACGGCTCCGAGTCTTCACCAGCATGTCCTTTCAGTGGGCGGGCGGAAGGTCAGGGCACTGGACGCTGAAGGGGGCTCGGGTTAAAATAAGTTTTGCCAACTGAAACATATTAATCACTGCAGTTATAATGTCTTAAATATTTGCTTTTTTAAATCCAAACTGTGGCCTTTTTTGGCCAGGCAGTGTAATTAATAGAGCACTGTTTACTAGGGGTGGCAATCGCAGGGTACCTCACGATACGTGATAAGTGGCCCACGATAACGATAATATTGCCGATAATGTACGATAATCGATATATTGCATGACACTAATACATTACAGAAACATGGGGATTAATTTACATAAATAACAGCAATGCTATTGATACCTTTCCCACATTTGCTTTGCGACCATGGCAGAGAAACCACTACTTCAGCGTCACTTTATTCACTCTTTTTAGCACTTGGCAAGTTGCACTAGCATCATGCTACCAACCAAAATACAATCCCCTATTTTCCTGCACCAGATACTACATAGTCCACAATGCATTGCTCCCCATAAAACACGCCTTCCGCTAGAGCCAGCTAGTTTTAGCTTGAGTTTATGGAGCATTGTTTCTGTCTGATCTCAATTATTATTCAGGACAGTTCAGCAAACAGATATTGACAGGGAATCGCAATTCTGCACACTTACTGAGTCTTTCCACCTTTTTAATAAAGCTCAAGCGAAGTTTGTTTACTTACGTGACTGGTCGCTTGTAGCATCATCCATCTCTATTAAACGAGTGTAGGAAAGAGATGCGCAGAGATGCGGTCGTCACAAAATACGCACTCTATTCCGTCCATGTTTTAAAAGCCAAAGTCAGACTTTAGATCTAAATGTGGCTAGGGCGTCTCTCAGCTAAGCTTTCTCTGCATCTATCTGTTCTTCAGCTTTCAAACAAGTCTCCTGCACTCAGTCGAGCAGCGCCACCCAGAGGAGAGAAGAAGCAGTGATGCGGGCTAGTCAAATTGACGGTGAATATTTATTCATTTAAATATCGAAACTGCAGTCGGAGTTTCGATTATCGTATCGCTTGAGGAAGAATGACCATATATAATGTCGATATTTTGTCACACCCCCAAGTATTTACTGTGTAATACAGTAATTTATGTAGATCTCTAAAGATGTTAAAACATCAGCCAGCTTATAAAGATGGCAAAGAATAATTTAGAAAATGTTTAAACATTTATTTTAACTTTACCCTTGTGATTAATTATATATTTTTCCAAGAGCAACACAAATGATCAGCACACAGTTACAAATGTAACAAGGCAACTGTATGAATGAACAAAGTAAGAGACAATAGCCTGCACAATTAAACATTTAAGTATTGCACATATTCTTTTAAGTATGGGCTACTAAAAGGAGCATTAAAATAATTTTATTTCAAAAATATTTATTCAGCATGAAATGCGTTACTTAAAACAAATGCCTTCCAACTACTTATTATTAAAATCTATATTATACATTTTTCTTTTATTTCTCCCGCTGTGGTCCACTTTAAGCATTTGTGAGTTTGTTCCAAACAGTTTTAAACTGTTAAGTTGTTCAACCTCTTTATATCCTTCAAACATGTTCATTTTGTTACTGTGGCTTTAAGACTAATAAATATGAATGGCTTCTGTTATTGACTGCCGTGTATTGTTCCGCAATGAAAAAGCATCATTACTTCTGTAGCGCCACCAATTCAGTGAACAAGCCAGTTACAGTTCCTCTCCTCTCAACTCCACTAAGTTCTGAGAGAAGGTAAAATATTTTTAAAAATTCTAAACAATAAATGGTACAAATGTTGACTTAAATTACTATATTAAATACAATATTATGTTTTAATGATGGTAAACACAAAGGTAAGTAAGGAGCATCCTGAGAATTGCCTGTTAAATAGAAGCAGGGTCCACAGGGCTCCTGGAGTTCAGTACAACCATCTACTCAACACCTGTTTATTAATTGTCATTTATTGTTGGTCTGTATGCACATGATGTAAACCATTACAAATTGTAGGTTTCTAAGACCAAGCCTTCATATTTACATTTATTTACATTCACATCTTTTTAATAAAAGCATTTATTAAAAATTACACAAGAATCATACTACCACCACCATTTCATCTAAAGCTGTGTTTAAAAGTGTATAATTGAACTATTATAATATTATAAAAATTCAAGGAGCAACATGTTTGTGCACTTTCTAAAGATTTTAATTCTGTTTTTGAATAAAGGGTTAGAAATGATTTTTTTGTTTTTTTTTTAATCTGATTCATTGATTAATTGAAAAAATTGATTAATTGATTTAAATAATCGTTAGCTGCAGCCCTACCCAGATGTTTAGCAGGGTACATTGTAGCTGGTTTACACAGAATGATGTTTTAACCAATTTTGGTTTCATGTCTAAACTTAACATTTGTGGGTTCATATTTAATAACTTTTCCTAATTTAGTGATGACATCAGTTAGGTAATGATTTTAATTATAATAATTTTCTAGAGGTTTAAATGGCTAATTCCAAGCATAAAATATTAATATATATATATATATATAATTTAAAGGTAACAGGAGGGTTAATTGTTTCAAAGTAGAATAATAATTACAGTAGAGTAGAAATATAAGGAGTAAATTTGGGATAGGATAAAATTGTAACAGTTCTAAAACGTGGCTTACTTGAGAAGTTTATATCATCACTTTTGGAATTAATGGACTGGATATATGATAACATTTGACATTTAAACTCAATTTTTTCAAGTTTTATGAAAAAAAACAAAAACTACTTGATGTTACACTGACACAAAGCTCAGAGAACACTTGGAGAACTTAATCACACACACTGAAGCATCAGAAATACTACTTTTCATTAACCGATGGATGGGCCTGTGACTGAATTCTTATTGGACCAGGGGCACTAGTTGGGTAAAGTTCCCAGCAGGTGGGGCAGGTGTACCAGCAGGAGAAGCTTGGACCGAGATTATTGATGACATTTTGACTTTTCTTCAAACAGTGGTACAAGAGGAGGTCAAGTAGCATATTGCTGTTTATTCTGCCCAACACTCCATCACTGCTTGGTTATCAGTAAGGGATATAAAGGGTAATGACCTGCTCCCCTTCCTCACATGATTTAAACCCGAGAGCTCATGGGTCTTTCTCAAGCAGGAGTTTCCAGTGAGAAAGAACAATACACATCTTGGAACAGCAACTGGGAGCTTGTGAGGCTATGATGACTTTCACAGACGACTTAAATTCTAGATAACATTTATTTAACCAAGTAAGTCCAATAAATTAAGTGTTTGTGTATTTCTACAAATTAATATTGGAAAATTGATTCATTTCCCACAAATCATTAGAACGGGGAGAATGGTTTGCTTAAATGACGAAGATCGTGCATCGTATGACAAGAAAAAGAATGAGGTAGCAGGTAGATGCCTCAGTCAGAAGCAGAGGGTAAAACAAAATGTCCATGTTGTATTAGAGAAATCAATCTGTTTTCTCATCGACTTGCCAGTGAAACGCATCTCAGTGTCGGCTTTGAATCTCTGCTCATTCTTAAATGTATAAGATTCAAGATTTATGGTCATGTGTACAATGCGCAATGAAATTCTTACTTAAATGCCTTATTGCAGATTATATACAATATACACACACGGGAGGTTTGAAAAGAGAGGAGTATGGGGGGAGAAATATATACAATAAAATAAGGAAAAAGTGCAAAATGAGAAGGTACTTAACAAAAACGCAAAACTGTAGGTGTGTTGTGTAAAGGTGCAGGTAAAGTGACAGTGCGGAGCAGCATTAACATTAATGTAATATTTCCTGTACAGTAAAGTGCAGACAGATGCTGAGAGATAAGACCGATGGACCAGAGAGCAGAACAGATTAACCGGATTGAACCAGATTAAACTTGGTTTAACAGTCTGAGTTCTGATGGTCTTAGGGGAAACACAGGCCCACACAGGTTTTAACCATTTTATATAAAAAGTTTGTACAAGTTCAAAGACGTGTTTCTGAAATTAGGTTAAATCCTGTTACAGTAATTTGCCTAATGAACATCATGTACAAGCACAGGTGTGATACAATAAGAGAAAAATTGAATAAGTTCATTTTAAAGACTTTACAGATGAAGTACAAAGCCCAGGTCTTGGTAATGCCAGGGTGTGTGAGATACGATGCCAGGGTGTGTGAGATACGATGGCATAGTGTTGTCCATTCTGAATAAACACTCATTTTGTCAAACTGCATTTGTCTTTTTTGGACGATTAATGATTGGAGACAGTGTGACGTCAACCTAGATACGGGCCGACGATGGCACGGTTTTGAAATGTGAGAGTTGCCCGGTTTTTGGTGCCCGCTTGCCTGCTGGACAAGAGTAAGGAAGTTACTACAAGAGTAATAAATCCCACACGGTGTACAGAGGTTGGAAAAATATTTATTTAGATTTACTTAACAAAAACAATTGAGCTCGTTTTTTTTTCATTTTCTTAATAAACAGTCACCCGCATTTTCAAGTGCAGGTGTGCTCCCTGATTCAACTGTCCCAGTAACAGCCATAGCCCAAAAAAAAACCACCCCTCCCAGTCCTGGGCTTTACCCCTGCTTCAAAGGTGCACTTAGAGTAAACAAGTAGTAAGTTGCTCGATTCCAGAGTCACTGTTGTTAACACATGATCACTATTGGTTATTCTTTACCATGTGGGCAGTGCATCTGCATCTGCATCTGCGCTGTCGAAAACACTATATGAAAAGCATTGTTTTTTATCTTGACAAAAGTGGCCCGGCTGATATAAAAGCTATAGATACAAAGGTCATTTTAAATGTTTGCATGATCTCTGGCAAAGTTTTAATGTCAAATTCATACACATTTCATGTTAAGGCCAGTAGCAGGAATCCAGCTGGTTAATGTGCTGAAACCCTTTCAACCAAGACAAGAACTAAAATGCAAAAAAACTAATTAATATTCATTAAAAACTCCTTTCAGTCTGAAACTTGGTTTGGTGATCATGATATTAATAATAACTACTAATAGCAACAATAAGAACATTCCCATTAGCCATTAGATTGAGAAAAACATTGGTTTCCCTGGTAACTGACCAAATTCTGCATTTTCGATTTGGTTTGGCTGTCGATCTGCCCGGGGTTTGGGAAATACTGGAACATTTGGTCGAAAGAAATAAAAATTACTATGGAAAACACAATCACATGTCACAATATTCAACAGTTCAGCTGCATCGGAGAGGCAGGGTATAAATGGCAGGCGCTTATATATGCACTATTTTTTTTTTCAATGCTTTTTCAACAATATCAGCAAGCACTTCTGGGAAAAAAAAAACATGAAGAAAAAAAAGCAAATTCCCTGGTAAAAGAACAAGTCACTGGTAAAGCAAAAATTCTTGGTTTTGGTGTGCATACATACACACAAGATACATACACAAATATACACATCTGCTCATCTTATTATTAAAAATATGTAAAGGAAAAAGAACACGTGATGCATTCCTCCTAGTTTATAAATGCCTATTTAGTTTTCTCTTTGGCCTGCCATTTTTAAACTTTTAGTTAAAAACGAGTCGTATAAAAACAAGGACCTGACGAATTCCTTGTGGCCCAGGATTGTGTGTGTGTGTCTAGGCAGAGCTGCAAGAACTGTCCACTTTGCACGGTCAGTGCAGCTGCGTTAGCCTGTTTTGACACAGTAAAGGTCCTTTAACGTCTTGAGTTCTTCGATCAGCGTTTTGTTTTGATTCTCCAACACAGCCACGCGGTTCTCCAAGCACTTCACATACTCCTTTTTCTTTCTGCGGCACTCGCGAGCTGCCTCCCTACACAAGCCCACAACCAGGTCAGTTAATTTTATTCCTTTAATGGTGGAAGAGAGTCAAAAGATTGCAAACACAACAACTGATTCGGACAATCTCCCGGTCACTGAGCTACAATCATCCGACAACGGGCATCCACACAGTGTGGGCAGTGGTGGCCGAGTGTTTAGGACCGATCGCTTGCAAACAGATGGTTGCAGGTTCGGGTCCCGGCCCGGGCACCACTGAAGTACCCGTGAGCAATGTGCCATGGCGCTACACTGCCACCAGGGCACTGCCCGTGTGCATGTGTGATGGGTTAAATTCATATTTTGGTGCAGTGTGTGTGTGTGTGATGGTGTGTTAACAATGACACATACACACCTGTTTTTAGCTAGACGGATCTCTCTCTTTAACTGAGGGTCGTCAGACTTGCCCTGCGAGCTAATGACAGGTGATGTCATTACTACTGTCTGAGGCAGTGCTGAAGACGACGACCGGATCTGATAGGCTTGCATTTCACCCCCTGCACCTATAAAATAACATTATAAATAAATATGTGCATGAGAGGATGGAAAAAAGATAAATCTTGTTATTTTGCAAATCATTTACATTTATTCACATTTACACATTTATTATTTTTTCCAAAGCGACTTCCAGCTACAGCAGGGGTGTGAAACTCCTGCACAGTTTAGTAGTTTCCCTCCTCAATCACAATCGCTAAACCTGGCAATGAGCAGGTGAGTTGAACCAGGTGTGTCTGAGCAGAGAAATCATCAAACTGTGTAGGACAGTGGCCTCCAGGACCGGAGTTCCACATCCCCGAGCTACGGGAACAACCAAGAATTTAGTTTTGACAGCACTGATGCGAGTTCTACAAAGAAATTGTGTACAGATAGCAACCTGTCCAGCAAGAGATTAAGTTTCAAAGTGCAATAAAAACTAACACAACGGCAGAGCAGTAGTGCTTGTTATGTTCTCTTACAGTAAATTATCAGCACTGTTTAAACTAATAGCTGGTTGCTAGGTAGCAGTATCTGTGTGTGTGCGCGTGCGCAAGTGAACACTAACCTTGTAGCACCACCTGGTTGCTGGGAAGTAGAATCTGTTGCCCATCAGCGGTCTGAGCATACTGTAGTATAGTGGGCTGTGTAGCATTGGAGTTGGTCATGGTGAGAGTCTGCAGGCCCTGTACACCCTCAGCACCAGCACTAGCCAACTGCAGAGAACCATTTGATGCAATCGTAACTGCAGAAATGAGCAGAAAACATGACAACATGCACAACAATAAACAGCTTTAACTACTGCATAGAACAAACACAAAATAAAATACTGTACATCTTCTAGTAATAACCTCTAGCGTCTCTTTTTGACGCCCGTTTCCATTAAACACTGGGATCAAAAGATCTGAAATGACCCACCGTGCTTTCCGTACAAAACTCTCTCCGTACTTCCTGCAGTGAATTATACTGTAATTACCTTTTCACATCAAAACTGTTTGGTCATCGGATGCTATCGAGGAAGGAGAAAGTCTAAACTAAATGTCAGTGTGTACATTTTGTACTTTTGTATAAACGTTGTTTTACTTTCTCCCGTTTTCACTGTGACTCTGTTCTCCCTCAGTGCAGACTCTTCTCAACCAGCTGCTCAAACTCACATGCGCGATGTCGTTTTATTAGTTCCATTTAGCACAAAATGAGTCTCAGCTCTCTGTAAAATTAGCCACATTATTGCTATTTTTCTCCTTAAACAAGATCTCTCACGACAACAAACTCTCTAACAAAACACACTCTTAACTCCACCCGGGTTCTGCACGCGCCCTACCCACCCGTTTTCAGCTCTCCATGAGAAAACACACCTCATCTTGTAACAGGGTGAAACAGTGTGAGCGATGAAAGCATTTATTTGATTTAGCATCAAACTCTGCGCTGTAACAAATGCAAAAGAACATTCAAGTGAAGAAGCTGCACAACATTTTGTGCTGTAAATACCATCACCATTCCGTCTGTGAGGAGAATAACAGCCCGTCTCCATTAAACATCTGTCTCTATTAAACCGCCGTGTTGTTCGAATAATTTTTAAAATAAACTACTATTATATATAAAATATACTACGGGCTACTATTGGAAGATATACTGTAAATACAGTGCTGTGAAAAAGATTTTTTTTTAAAGCTTATATAATTTGTCACACAATCAAATGTTAATATTAGTTACATAATATAATAAGGGGGAAAGCTATCCAAACCTACCTGGCACTAACATTAACATTATCAGTCTGAAATGGATAAAGCTTTTTCTGAGGCTGACACTCATTATCCACAAGTGGAGAAAACTTGGAATAGTGGTGAACCTTCCAAAAAGCACATCAACCACTCATATTAAAATGTGCTTGATGACCTAAAACATGTGAGACAAATACCAAATAAGTATAAATACTTTTTTACAGCAATTAATTTAGCATTTCACATTTTTTTTTGTAGTAGCAAACACTTTATCTCCTTTAAGTTTTTGACAGACTACTGTCTGCGTTGTGGCTAATGGCTGCACAATGTGTGTGTAGAAATTAATGAATGAAAGGGCATAATGCTTGATTAAAACTGCTTTAAAAAGCTATTACAGAAATAAGCCACATAAGGTTTGTCACATCGAGGTTTATTACATCATACAAGATTGTTCTAGCAGGTGTGGTCACAGAGTAATAAAGCCCCACAAATGTGAAGAAGAACTGTGTATATTCACTCCGGGAAGGGATAAGACACATCTCTGTGTAACACTTTTCCCTGTGGAATGCCACTCTCCAAGGAAATTTCTCTCTCTCTCTCTGTTACTTATAAAATGCAGCTTCAGTGTTTAAATTTACCGACAGCTTTCTTCGTGAAGCATCTAGCTATATGTATAATTGTATATACAGATGCACAATAAAATCAGGATAATGTGTTTAAAAACAACTGATATTTCCAACAAATATGTATTTATTGTACTGCTTCACCCACATAAGTACAGCACTAGTAGCATGACATTTGTTTAATGGATGTTGGGTTGAGAGAACACAGATTAAAATAATTATGAAAATGACATAAAATGGTCTCTGAGGGATACGGTGTTGCATTGCACAATATAGCAAATCACTGATAATTTAAACAAAGAAAACACTAAAAAAACTGCACTCTATAATGATACATAAATATAAACATAAAAAACCCTTCCACAGTAGCTTTGTAAACATGATGGAAGCAGCAGCAGCCAACTGAGTCAACAGACTGAACAGGTCCATTGCACTGTTCACAGAAAGCTGCATGTCCTGCTTCCCGCACACTCTCCTCACACACTAGAGCACGGCTACCCGAGCCGAACCCGACCCGAACCCGACGGGACCCAGCGGACAAATATTTCACAATGGTTATTCGGGTTCGTTCACGTCAGCACAAAAACATTACTTATTTTGATCATTAAAATAGTAAAGGCTGCTACACAGTGAAGCTCCAAAAGATCTGTCTCACATGATGCAATTGTAAAA
>JBBIGC010000104.1:14168162-14199686 GCA_037576955.1 Lepidarchus adonis
CGCAGGCACAAATACACACCCGCAAGCACAAATACACACCCCGCAAGCACAAATACACACCCGCAGGCACAAATACACACCCCGCAAGCACAAATACACACCCCGCAAGCACAAATACACACCCGCAGGCACAAATACACACCCGCAGGCACAAATACACACAGCATCAGCACCAGAAAAACGTGTCCTATGATGCTGATAGAAGGGTAACTGTGTGGCTGTAAATTTCATAGATCAATTTAACAGAAACAGAGAATATCAGTTTACAAAAAATAAAAAGCAACCAAACCTGCAATAATAACGGTGTCCGTTCTAGTCTGTCCAAACTTCAGGGTCATCTCATGCTTGTGTTTATGCACAGCCAGGTGATCTTCATTGGTAAATCGCTAATAAAGAAATCACAACACAAAAGTAAGATTATATATTATGACCGGTTCAATAGGCCAGTGTCCTAGATGTCCTCACCCTGTTTATATGCTGATTGCTGATATTGGTAGTTGTATCAGGTGTGTTAGGAACATGGAAAATTAAATTTGGGCAGTGGTTAGGACTTTGCCCCTGAGATCAGAAGGTTGCAGTTTCAAGTCCCAGCCCGGGCACCACTGAGGAACCCTTGAGGAAAATTAAATAAATATATAATAAAACAGGTGCCTCTGGATCAAGGCTGTAACGTTATCAAATCTATAACTTTTATCAGCAACATTCAACCGTCCTACACTGTAAGATGGTAAAACGGTTTAGGAGACAGATGAGAACAGCAGCTGGACAGGAAAGACTCAGTTAGCCCTTACCTGTCCACATCCAGGGGCTGAGCACACGAAAGGTCGATCGTCCCCCATTTTACATCAAAACGTTCCTGTGTGTCTTCTGCAACACCACCCAGAAAATTAAGTTAGTTCACCGAAACAACGCAAGACCCCAGAAAGTGATCAGAACTCCAGCTACACATGACGAGAAACCGATGACCATGGATTACAAGGTATTCCAGGTGCTGACTTGATTTTTGATCATCATGTTTTAAACCCTTTAAGACATATTATTGTTATAACGGCGTGTGTGTATCATGTACGTACGCACGTAGCATTTCCGCTCGAGCCTGTACAGTAAGATGCTAACTGTGTCGTACTACCACCAGAGGAAGGAAATTGGCAAATTAACAACCATTAGAACCTAAAATATTTTTCGAAAACAGCCCACGTACACAAATACAACCACTTCTCCGCAACTAAAAAGTCGTTGCTTTATTTCGAGGGTTGGAAGAGCAGAAGCAGAATGACATTTGCTAGCTAACGTTAGCTCTCACAGATTTACCTCACAGGCTATCGACAAGACAGGCGCTCCTGACACTCAAAATATCACTAAATATAGCCCGTCACATCACACAAAGGCCACTTAACAAACACAAAACATATTCGGAGTTATATGTGGACTTTTATGAGAATAAAAGGCGCCAGTGTAATGCTAACTAGCGTAGTGTCTGCTTCTGCGAAGACTGAGCTAACATGCTAATGCTAATTCCCCGCCGCGTTTGTGCTGACGTCTGGCTTTTTTGGCGGCGATGTATGGAAACGCTCGGGTACGAGACAGTGTGTTAAAACACTGATGCGTGCTGCAGCCAATACCACCGTGCAATGCTGGGGTTTGCAAACTCACCCCGCCGCTCCTCCCTCTCTCCCCCTCTCTCGCTCTCCCTCTCCGCCGCTGCTTCACTGTTCCTCCAGCCGCTACAACACAAACCTCGCGATACGTCGCGGTCATACAGCCCCAGATTACACGCGTTACGTAACAGATTTACAGTGGAGTCGCACAAACTCCCGGTCTCAGATTACTGTACATTCAAAACATGGGACTATTTTTTAAATATTTTTATTTATTTAATTTTTTTTGTATTAGTATATTATTTTATTTTTGCCTTACGTTAAAGGTAACTGTTTTACTTATTGTTTTTCTTAATACTCTGTTTGCTGTCCTGCTGCTGTAACAATGTGACACAAAATTAAGCCTTTTTTTTTTTTTTTTAAATACGATCTCAATCCGTAGCATGTGTTCAAGAGGTATTCTGGATGAAAGTCATGGCAGAGATCACCACAACAGCACTGAAAACTTACTATGAAAGGAACGTTTACACGTTACCATAGCAACAAGAGCGTGTGAGGGGCAGAGGAGGACGTTACTCTGATCGTTAGCGCATTTCAGGAAGATGCTGCTAATAAAGTTACATAACTACATAGTGGATACACGTTCATTATTATATTTACAAAACACCAGTTTTTGTGTTGGTTGTATCATTTTATTTTGTTTTTATCCACGACACAATAAAAGCCAGTCTGCGAAAATATTGTCAGACATTAAATCGGTCCGCGGCGTGAAAAAGGTTGCTTTACAGTATTATAACAAATACTCCATCTCCACAGGTTCCTCTGAAAGTATTGGGAAGTTTCCCCTAAACGCCAACATTCTGGGAAAGCTTTAAACACTATCTTGGAACATTGCTGTGAAGATTTGATTGCATTTAGCCAGGAGTGCATTAGCGAAGCCTACAGTGGTTATAAAAACTGTATTTCTGACAGCTTTGTCTTTAGAAACATGGATTAGGCCTGGTCCTGGATGAAACAGAAATGCCAATGAAGAATCAGCACTGGAGAAGGGGCAAACATGGTTAGAGACAAAGGGTCATTGGTTTGGTTCCTGGAAGTTCATGTAGACATGGCACCTAACCCCCTACTGCTCACCGGGAACGGCTTTGAATGGCTAAAATGCAGAGACAAATTCCCCTCAGAGATTCATAACGTATAAATTAAATGAGCCCCAAGATAAGCATTAATATCTGTATCTGGGAAACTGGAATATAGTGCATTTCAAGCATAAATCACATTGATTGGTAGATGTTTATAACCCAGCAGATGAAGATACATGTTGACAAGCTTAAGGAAAGCCTCATTTTAAGAATTTCTCTGGCAGATAAATCTGAAAGACTTGCTCATTGTTCTCCTCCATAACAAACGCGAGAACCCATCCCCTTATATAATAGCACCTCCTTTGAATAGGTAATACCTAGTCCAGTTATGCCTTAATTAGGCATCTGCCAGCCTCACACTACACACATAATGGGACAGTGAACAGAAAACAAGCAAAAAACCCAAAAACAAACCACATGAGTAAATGCAGATCATTTATTTAATTTTTTTTCTTCACCATTTTTCCTTTAGACATCTACAACTGTGTCCAAAACATCACTCGTACTACTCACTCCTCCCAGTCTTGAGGGAAAGCCACCACTGCCCCCAATAAAAAAATTAAATTAAATAAAAATTGGGGGAGAGGAAAGAAACTACTACGCACTCGCTACTAGAAAATGTTCTTCAAAAAGCTCAGAGCAGAGTAAAGAAATTAGTGCGTTTAATTCTACAATACCACAAACAGCAAAGTAATTAAACCAAATTCATTAAAAAAAATGAACAATTCTTTAGTGGCACATACTCTAGAGTTAGTGACCAAAACTTATCCATCCCCCTCAAAAGGAAGAAAAGCCTCTTACTCATTTACACAGATCCTAATGCAAAACATTAATAAATAAAAATCATACTAAATCAAAAACAGCAGAGCTTTTCACCTTGACTGTCATTACATCTCAGTGGAGAAAATGCAATTGTTAGGACACATGTAAATCACCTTTATAAGGTTTACATATTAATGTAAAAAAATTAAATTCCACAACTAAACGCTTCAGGACACTGGTGGGGAGGTGGGGGCGTTACTGTGGTTTAACAGCACTTCCTGAGATTGTCTCTCTGCTGATTTAACTTTGGTCTGGATTTGTGCACAAACCATTATACATATGATAATGAATATGAAAAACATAATTAGAGCTGTTTCAAAGGCAGGGAAGAAGAAGAGTAACATCTGATACTGCGGAGACATCTGAACACATTCAAACCCACTGTAGTTACAAAGCAAAGAAACCCATGAACAGTTACCACTGGAGCCAGAATGATCAAACATGTACATTCATACCCGCACACGAACACCAACGAAGTCCTGAGCTCCTGATCTACTACCTAACACCCCAAGACTGACCAACACCATAATTCTACAGGTGTGCTACACAGAAAAATACAAGCATACGGTTATATAGCATTAAAAATAATAAATCAGACTTGCATACTGAGCACAAACGCGATATGAAATCAGACATTTGATCCAATCTTACGAGTTTACAGCTGAGGACAATATATAGTTGTAGATCAAACATCTGAGCTTCGTAAGACACTGAAACACTGTCACGGCTCAAACTCGGGGGAAGACGTTCCAACTCTAAAACCTTATCACTTATCTTTTCAGTATCACTCTCCACAGTCCAGTTATGTCTGACAACACACACAAAAAAAATAAAATAAAAATCCAAGCCACATTACAAGTACTTATGTCTTTTTTTTCAGGTGGTTTAGTTCTTCCCTGAATCCTGAAGTCTTCCAGTTCAAACTCCCCCTGAGTAAATCATTCCATTCCACTCATTTGATGCTTTTCGCTTACACAATGTAACGGTGAGAGGGACACACACACACACTAGATGCAGCAGTGTTGGACCAACTGGCTTCTTCTTGATGCATACAGAGAAGCTGAGTCGGTTCGTCAGTGGTCCTCTCCCAGACATGAACAAGAATACAGAATTGTATATTTGTTCCCCAGGACAACAAACACCCTAATTCACACTTACAACTGCTGCAGTAATAGACGAGACCTTGTCACATGGTAAATTCATCTTGAAGTCCTGAGGGTACCTGCCCATCATTTTCACACAGTTCTGTCGTAGTGCAACTCTTCGTGCAGTTACGTACATTATATATAGCTTTATATACTCTCTTTACATAATTAATTTATATATATATTTATATATAGTAAATCTTTGAGAATGTTCCGGTATAAAGGCGTCCCGCGTGATGTTACTTTGGTGATCTTGGAGGGATGTTTTGTTCTTTGCCGATGCGCCGGTTATACCCCGCGTGCGGCGATGGCCGTCGGCCCTGAGGAGGCCGTCTCTGCTGCTCCCGGAGTTTAAATCCCATTCCCCTGCTCCCGCCACCGCGGGAATAACCGCTCTGCTCACGAGGAGGCCTGCCTTCGGTACCTTTCTCCACCTTTTCGCCCGGGCCGCTCTGAGGAGGGATCTGGACTTCTGATTTGTTAACACGAAGCTCCCGAAGTGGTTGGCTGGTGGTAGATGAAGGGGTGGGGCTCGGCGACTGTGGTGCAGGAGGCGGGTCTTTTGGTGGCTTCTGACATACCTCAGCGTAGCTGAGCTTCCGAGGCTCCTAAAAAAGGTAAATAATATAAAAGGGGGTTAATTAACATCTAATGCCTTTATATTTTTCTACACAATTATCGTCTGACCCTCAGATCTCATAATCTTACCGCTCATAGGGACAGGTAAGGAAGTGACAGAAAGATGGAGAAAGATGGAGAGAAAAGAAGAGGTGGAGTGGAGAACAGAAGAAAAAGAACTCCCACTACCTGGGCTCCCTCAATGCGCTTTGGTCAATCTTCATAGGGCAAAATTATGACTGAAAATAAAGGCAAGCCTTTCTGTAATACTTGTATATAAAAATTACCTGCGCAGGTGTGTTCGAGTGGGCAGTGTGACTGGGTGTAGTGGGTTTGGGGGCGGGGGCAGGTGCAGGTGCAGGCTGAGCAGAAGCAGGAGCAACAATGACTGGAGCAGGACTGAGGGCCCCATTATTCGAGGTATGAGATTCAAAGTCTGGTCTCTTCGGGTCATGCGCAACACTAGAGAAATTCAAAGTGGAGAAGTGAGTTTCTTAAAAGAATGGAAACACTAACAAGGCAAGTTTATTTATACAGCACATTATCATACACATGGTCATTCAATGTGCTTTACAAGGTTAAATGAAAATAATAAAATATGAAAGCATAAAAAGAAAAACCATATAACAAAAGTAATAAGAGAATAAAATAATTAAAATGTATTAAAAACAAAAAAGATTGATAAAGTTAAAAAGAAAAAAATGACAATTATAGTTATAAACTGTTTAGCTGAAAGCTGTATAGAATAATGCAGTTTAGATTCTTTTTAAAACTGGCAACAGTTGGAGCAGTTCTTATTTCCATTGGTAGCTGGTTCCAGCAGGGGGCAGCATAGTGACTAAAAGCCATTTCACCCTGTATAGTTACAGCTCTGGGCTCCACTAGCTGCTGATCTAAGAGACCTTCCAGGCTGGTCCTCAAACATCGTAGAGATATATTTTGGGTCCAACCCATTGACTGACTTATACAAAATGCTGCTGAATTCTTACTAAAACTAAGAGAAACATCACTTGTCACGGTCTCTACACTGGCTTCCAACAAGATACAGAATTGAGATCAAAGTTCTACTCATTGTGTATAAGTTGTAATTGTCTGTTGGTCTTTTTGGGGCCAATGAATAAAGAATTACAATAGTCAACCCTGCAAGATATGAAGGCATGGATCCGTTTTTCTAAATACTGAGGTGAAAGAAAATCTCTTTACCTTAGCCATGTTTCTGAGATGCCAAAATGCTGATTTAGTAATAGATTTTATATGATGAGTGAAGCTAAGATCATCCAAGCTTATAAGCATGAGTTGTGGTACGTAGATCCCAGACAGGCACACGAAGCTGAAACCTTAATTCTGTTTGGAAACAGAGAAGGATCTCCGTCTTGTCTTTGTTTAATTGTAGGAAATTATGTTGCATCCAGTCCTAAGTCATATTGTGCCTTAAATCACCAAAAGAGCCCAATTTGCACTGGGAAGGTATTTTTTCCTCTATGGGAAGGTACACCCCCCACCACTGGATCCCCAGGACCGCTAAAACCCACCGCTTCATGAAATCCGCACGCACACACACACTAGAAACAAGTAGGCTGAGACAATTTTTACAGAATTCAATGCAGAACAGCAATGAAACTATATTTACCTGGAGGGATGCGTGTCCTGCAGTACAGCTGTGGGTTTTGGCGTTTGCGCAGTAGGAACAGATGTAGGCCCTTCCCCCTGAGGAGACGGTGGGTCCTTATTCACATCCTGTTTACTTGCCTCCAACTGTAACACATTCATCCAAAAATGAGGTCCAAACGAATTCATGTCTGAAGTTCTTAGCCGACATTAAGCAATAATTCAAAAAATGTTACACACAGAAAAAGAGCAATGTGGCACCTTGTCCCTGTTGATGCCTTTTACTACGTCGGCCATTCGATTCTCAAAAACGGGTTCGGCTAATGCGACCATGCCTCCTGGCAACCGGCCAGCGACTCCACCAGGCAGCGGTGGAAAGTTAGAAGCTGCCAGGTCAAATTTAGGAGGCGGGCTTTTGACTTCAGTATGCGGGAGAGGCTTCTGTAAAGAAGGAGGGAGAATATCATACTTTTAACCTAAAAGAAGTCTCCACCAAAAAGCTACAAGATACAATACGCTAGCTTACCACTCGTTCATCTTCCCTCCTCCGCCTCATGCCACGGTAACTTCCTCTCCTAAAATACAAGACGAAAGATGTTGCAAACAGTTACTACTTTGAAAATAACTTAAATAAACTCTCTGTACAGCTACTCATCACACCTGACCCTCAGATCCCAGGGGCAAGCGTGAGTGACTGAGGAGGAGAGAAAAGAAGATGAAAAGAAAGTCAGGCTCCCACACCTGTTCACCCTCTGTGCGCTCTATTCACACCTAAACAAAGGAAGATTCTAAATTAAAACGTCTAAAATTTTAAATGCTGCTTTTTAAAAGGATCTTTTATGGCTGTAACTCAATGGATGAATGGTATGCATTGAAGAAGGAGAAAAAACCTGACTGATTTATTTAAAACCAATTCAGGATTGTTTTTATGGCAGTAACACTTCTGTAAAATTGGAAAAAAAAATATATATATAAATAAATAATAATAATAATAATAATTGAGACTGTTGGGAAATGTATTTGGAGCAGGAGTAATTATATTAAGAAACAATTTATTGTGACAAGTTTTACACGCTTTAATGGGATGTATACAGCATTAAGCCTTGTTTATACTCTGTACCGCAGTTATGCAAGTAGAACACTAAAATATATATAATTTTTTTTTCAATTTTTTTTTTTTTTAAGTACTTGGAGAAGAAAAGAGAAATACCTAGCTCGGCTGCTGCTTCCTGGGTCAGAGTGGCTGTTCTCATTGGGAGAAGATGAAGAATCACACAAGCTGAGAGAGGAGGCATCAGAACTCAACACTGCACTGGGCGTTCGGGCGGTCTGTGGAGTGCTGGTGCCTGAAAGAGCCTCTGATTGAGGGGTTCCATCAACACGGGACTGGGGTTTTACATGGTTCCTACAAACAAATACAAAAGGCATCAATGTTATACAAACAGAAGTTGATTTGTATGTAAAATTCTACTTGCACAAAAGGATAAAAGGATTTTTTTAACTGAAAAAAGATACAATACAGTCTTAAAAACTGTTAATCTATAGCTTAGGTGCCAAACTCTGGCCCGTGGGCCAAATTTGGCCTGGAGTGTAGACCATGAGACAATCTCACATGACTACTAGAGTTGGCCCGTCGGTATTTTACAGCGAATGTATCGCTAATACTACTGTGGAGTGCAGTACGACACGGTAACTACAAACCCCAGAATGCTCTGCTGGTGTTTTAGCACATCGATCAGGACAGGACCCATAAGCTACTCCTAAAATATTCTATATATATATATATATATATATATCTCTGAAACATTGATAAACTAGCATCCAAGAAGAGATGGAAACATCAGTGTGTAGCAAACTGATCTATAATTAACGTTTTGTTTTCTTGCTACTCCAAGACATGGGCTTGAATGGTGGCACACTCATTGAAGGATATTATTAGTTTATTGATTTATGCTTGCTATTTTAAATATATTGTTAGCCTGTGGAATGTAACTGTTGAAACATAAATCAGAAAGAAGCAAATTTTATTTAAGAAATGAATGCCATTGATATGTATTTTTTTATTCAAAATTATATATTGTATAGTATTAAGCTTAGCTTGTTCCAAATTAAATTTTTAAGTAAAACTTGTTTTGATTCATATAAAAAGGTTCGTTATATATGCGTGAAGATTTTTTCAATAAATATCAAATGTTGGCCCGCGACTTCGTCCAAGGTTTAAATTTTGGCCCACTGTGTATTTAAGTTTGACACCCCTGATCTACAAAATATTGAGATCTCTCCTGGGCTCCTACACTACTAGCAAGTGATAAAACAAGGCCTCTAAGTCACTCATTCTGAAAGTGCTTCAAGGCAGGTAAATGGAACAGAAAATCTATGAAAATGACCGTTTTGTTGCATTTTATGCCTGGCTATGTATAACAGAAAAACACTGAACAAATCTAAAAAAAAAGCTCAGTATTCACACTGAATGATGTGCAGTGATGTCAGATGTGACAAATTCCAACCAGCATATCAACAAAGTTCATTTACTAAAGCATAAAGCCTGAATGAATGAGGTCACATCTTAAAGGCATCAAGTGACAATAAGATGCTTATGAAGATGGAGATGTGATACATACAACAAAATTATCTACCTGAAAGTATTGATAACATTCTTTCTTGAATAAAGTGGAAGTCTGGAGAGCAAAAATAATAAGGTCAGGAACAAGCACGGTGTAAAACTATCTGAATGCTAAATAATTTGCTCAAAGTCTCACCCAGTTGTCCTGGATAGAAAATAATTCATAAAATCAAACAATCTTTCATTGCTGGTTTTTGGTACCTTCTGCCTTCATTGAGCTCCCATCAAAGAGCAACTCTACTAAATCATTCAGTACAGTGGGGCTAAAAAGTATTTAGTCAGCAACCAATTGTGCAAGTTCTCTCACTTAAAAAGATGAGAGGCCTGTAATTTGCATCATAGCTTTACCTCAACTATGAGAAAAAAGAGAAAAAACAAAATCCAGAAAAATCATATTGTCTGATTTTTAAAGAATTTATTTGAAAATGATGGTGGAAAATAAGTACTTGGCCAATAACCAAAGGTCTCAATACTTTCTTTGTTGGCAATGACGGAGGTAAAACGTTTTCTGTAAGTCTTCACAAGGTTTTCACACACTGTTGCTGGTATTTTGGCCCACTCCTCCATGCAGATCTCCTCTAGAGCAGTGATGTTTTGGGGCTGTCGCTGGGCAACACAGACTTTCAACTCTCTCCAAATATTTTCTATGGGGTTGAAATCTAGAGACTGGCTAGGCCACTCCAGGACCTTGAAATGCTTCTTGCGAAGCCACTCCCATTACCCGGCCGGTGTGTTTGGCATCATTGCCATGCTGGAAAATCCAGTCACATTTAATCTCCAATGCCCTTGCTGATGGAAGGAGGTTTTCACTCCTCACGATACATGGCCCCATTTATTCTTTCATTTACACGGATCAGTCGTCCTGGTCTCTTTGCAGAAAAACAGCCCCAAAAGCATGATGCATTCATAGAACACCATACCTACTGTGAAGCATGGGGGTGGAAACAACTCTGCATTCTTTCTCCTCCAAACACGACGAGTAACAAAAAGTTCTATTTTGGTTTCATCTGACATTCTCCCAGTCCTCCTCTGGATCATCCAAATGCTCTCGAGCAAACTTCAGACAGGCCTGGACATGTACTGGCACTGCAGGATTTGAGTCCCTGGCGGCGTAGGGTGTTACAGATGGTAGCCTTTACGTTACTTTGGTCCCAGCTCTCTGCAAGTCATTCCCTAGGACCCCCTTAGGACCCCACTTATAGTTTGTAGGTGACCAAATACTTATTTTCCACCATAATTTGCATATAAATTATTTGAAAATGATTTTCTGGATTTTAATTTTTCTTCATTTTGTCTCTCATAGTTGAGCTAAAGCTATGATGAAAATTACAGGCCTCTCATCTTTTTAAGTGGGAGAACTTGCACAATTGGTTGCTGACAATACTTTTTTGCCCCACTGTACATCCTTTTACCTTCTACAGGCTGTACGTTTCTTTTAAAAGCAATTCTGGGCAAAAGTATCTGTTAAGAGTTTTTAGTATTGTTTTAACTCTGACTCAAACAGAACAAACATACAACTGTCTTGCAAAGAGTAGTGATGCAAGAGTGAGTATTCGGTTTTAAACAATGGTTAAGGCACGTACCGATTACGAGAAAAGTGGTGTGTAAGGCCGAGTGGAGATGAGCCAGTCTTGTAGCTTCCTGCTGTGCCAAAGCCATTAACAAATGTACTGTTTGGAAATGGAGCCTGCATTGGGAAACAAACAAACAAATCATTAGGTATCAAACACTCCATAATGCCATAATGCATTTTCCTATAGCTATTAAATTTTTTAAAGGTGCAAGTGCCATTGACATAAAAAGTTGAGGGCCAACTGCACCCTCTCAGATTTTACATGTTCTTAACAGGAGTTGGTTACAAGCCAGGCAACATATGCACAACACTTAATGAAGTTCACCTACCTCATATTTACATTCACTATCCATCCAGGTGCACGCAAACTTTAAAATCTAAGCATCTAAGTATGTTAGAGACTCAACTTTGCCGGTATTCTGGAAAGTCATGGCAGAAAACCCTGAGATCACCACAACAGCACTGAAAACTTATTCTGAAAGGCACATTTACGTGTTACCATAGCGACCAGAGCACGTGAGGGGCAGAGGAGGACGTTACTCTGATCGTTGTTAGCACATTTCAGAAAGACGCTGCTAATAAAGTTACATAATTACACAGTGGATTCACTTTTATTATTATATTTACAAAATACCACAGTTTGTGTTGGTCGTATCATTTTGTTGTTTTTATCCGCGACACCTTAAATGCCGGTCCGCAAAAATATTGTCTGACATTAAACCGGTCCATGGTGATGGACTGCTGGACTAGAGGATGACAAAATATGTGGGAAAAAAAGTGGATAATCAGTATACACAGTGTTGAGTTAACAGGACAAGTGGTTGCAGAGTTTGGAACACATGCCAACTTCCTACTGTGCAAGATGTTCTTACCAGTGGTGTTTCGAAGTACGGCGTAGGTGAGGGGGGCCATGCCTGTGGAAGCAGACTGAAGAGTGGGTACTGCTGATGAGGCTGGTATATCTGCTGCACGTAAACTGGAGAGGAGTACTGAGACTGAGCACTGCCAGTGTATACAGAAGAGTCCACAGCACCATAGCCATTCTTAGCAAAGAAGGTGTTTATGGCCTTGATGCGAGCCTAAAGATGCAGAGTGTATTAAAAAATAATGTAAATACTAACAAACAGATGACAAGTGGTTTGATTTGGGGGAAAAAACATGAAGGATCTTCACCCCTCAGATCTCATAATCTCACGGTCATTAGGGCAGAACCACCTGTACTGAGAGGAGGGAGGAGAGTAACGGGTGAGGGAAGAGGAAGAAAGAGTGGAGAAGGAAGTGGAGAAAGAATCTCTACAGCAGCAGGGGTTTTGGATCCTTCTAAGCGCGATACTGATCATCACTGGGGCAGCTAGAAAACCTACAGTAGTTTTTAAATATGGTTTAAAAATAATAAATCATGCAACTCTTTGGAAAGAGAATGAAAAAATATTAAAAATAATTTGATTGTCACATGGCAAAAATAATAAATCTACAACGTGAACACAATCAAAGTCCATATGGATTGAATACACTGTTGTTTGAGCTACACTTATGTGACCAGAGACGGGCAATGTGGAGTATGGATTATATAAAAGACTATTGATTTAGAGAGCCTTCCTTATTAAATAACCGTACTAAAACGGTTTTCCTGATCTGATTTTGAGTGGAGTGGTAAGAGGTGAGTCAGCAAAAACAAACAGGAGCTATAAGCCACAGAAAATGCTTATTTATGTTCTTAAAATCTGAAGATGTCGTTTATTAGCTGCAGCATTACAGAATTTATCGACCTGAAGCTTTATACCGGCAGTGACATACCGTAGTTGATCATAAACAATTAAATTGATAGAATATTGAACATCATGCCACAATGCAAGAACTATGCAGAATTAAAGCTCTATGCATCATCTGTAATATCCGATATGAACGCGTCCAATATCAGCAACAGAAAAACAGCACAGATTGCAATTGACATTATTGGATCTGATTTGAAGAAAGGTAATAATTTTTGCATTTCAGTGTTGCTAATTTTATACTAAAGAATTCACATGTAGAATCTACATGTGCACCCCTGAGGAACCGTTGAGCAAAGTACCGTTCCCACTTCACTGCCCCATGTGTTAAATGCAAAGAATAAAGTTCCCACTTGTGGGACTATAAGGGATAATAAAATAAATAAAACTTTAAAAATGGGTTGAAAGAACGAGAGCGTGCAGGTTAGCAGCGCACGATGGAGCAGCTTACAAATGGGAACAGAAATTGTGCTCTGTGCTGAGATAAAACAGATCAATAAAGTCACGGGTCCCAAAACTGAACTCCAACTGAGTCCATGCGCTGGCTGGTTCAGAAGTTATCGAGCCTACGAGCGAGGTCGCGGAGTGAACACAGGAAAGCTAACATAAGCAATGGCGCTTTACATGTTCCAGGTTTATACCGACCGGTCACTGATCTATCTTTGCTTTGCATTTCCAACTGTTCATTGCTGCAGTAAACAGCACATTTATAATTTATTATTTTTTAATGGTTTTCATTATTCTTTTGCTGTGTACAGTGTCCTCGAGTGTTCTGAAAGGCACCTTTTATAAATAATTTAATAAAATGTATTATTTAAATTTAACTAATCATTTGGGGATGTCTTTTTGTGACTGAATTATACTTTCAGTGAATGTGTTCATGTTTTTGATAGGCCGTCCCATTTAAGCAAGCTGCACCCAATACCAGGTTTGTAAAATTAATGCAGAACTGCTTATCGTTGGGGAAATACGGTACCTCCTATAAAGCCATGTGCATTTAAGCAATAAGGTGACCAACTCCACCACTTGCGTGTTAAATTTCTCCTGACCTGATATTTTACCTCCTACAAAATGCAATTTAAACAGTTTACTTCATGACCACAAGCTTTGACAAAAGCAGTTGATAGACATGTAACTGCCATGTGCACAAAATGTGCAGCAGCATATTCACACTGTTTGTGCTTCCGCTCACTGCAGTGTAGTGAGAAATATAAAATGTTATTTTAGCCAGTGATCAACTTGGCAGACTTAATTTAGATGTTCACTTTCTACAACAAATATGGGTTAGATGTTATAGGAAGATTGCACTCAGAAAAGTCCAAATATAGCAAAGTAAAACATTTTGTTAAAATGCTATTTCATTTTAAGTGGCATTTCATTCAATGTCAAACCCAAATACATATACACTGGCTGAGTAACACTGGAAAATCTTGAAATTATTTAATTTTAGAAAGTTATATTGTATAAAAGCAGCTTCAACTTAAACCCTGTTAATATCTAAGGTTAATAAATCACAGCTTTTATCAGGCAACCCAAGGTGACATTTGGCAGTTGTGTATAGCGTCATCACAGAAACAGAAAAAACTATTATCCCAGATGAAATTTCTTAAATTAGGAATTAGGAAAACGAAGAGTCATGCTGCAAGACTCACCATGATTGGCTTTCCCTGAAAGGTTTTCACTTCTTCCCGTAAATACTTGTGGGCCTGTGAAAAAGCAGGAAATTTAAGAAGTTAGATTTGAGCGAAAATTAACACTTTTCTGGGATTGTTGCCGTTGTCATAATATTTCCAATTTGTCCTATAGGAAATATTCCATACCTGTTGTGCATCAGTATCAGACTGGAAAGTGATGTACCAGTTATTATTGTGAGCAAATTCAACACTGATGACCTGTGGACACTTTTCACTTTTAAAAAGTGCCTCCACCTCCTGAAGGAGACAAACAAACCAGTAAAGACATTGCTTTTACACAGTGATAAAAGCACAATGACAGTGAACCTTAGACTGAGGCCGTACTTGGTCAAATAGGAAGAAAAAAGAAATACTTCAAGCTTAATATAATTAACAAAATGTACAACACAGGTTCTGGTAAGAAATTCATCAATGATTAGAGCAAAATAGTTTTAGATGTTTATTTCTTCAGTATTTGATAGTGTATCAGAATCCTTACACCATTAAATAATATAAATCTGTTGAAGCAGCTAAATATTTAATACAAGGTACATTTACAAGTCATGTTTATGAAAGAGGCCATTGTTCTCACCTCTACAGGAGTGGTCTCAGGTACTTCTCGAAGAATAATGATGCAGCGCTTGTGATTGGGCCGAACCTTCTCACCTTTTTCATCTACTTGCACCATGGGAGAAGCTATGAATTTCATTAGGGAGCAGAAAACATTAATGAGATCAGATAATGACAACACAATGTCATATATAAAACTAACATGAAGTGTTATGCAAAAATAGTAAACTGTGCGGCACTAGACACACATGTGGGGCTGCAACTGACTATTAAAATAATCGTTAGTCAATTATTTATTTCGATTAATCGGATAAAACACAAATCAAGAAAAGCCTAATTTCTAACTCTTTATTCAAAAACGGAACTAAAATCTTTAGAAAGTGCACAAACATGTTGCTCCTTGAGCTTTTATAAAAATATAGTTTATACAGAGCTTAAGATGAACTTTAAAATTAAAAAGTACAACACAAATTTGTCCATAATAACCTATATGGGACAAAGCACAGAATATACACTGCAAAAAATGCTTTTCATTTTGTTCTGTTTTAAGTCCAAATATCTAAAACATTTTTAAATCACGTAAAATAGCAGAAGGAATCATTTTCTGGGATAAAAAAAACACCTAAAAATTAAGTGATTATTTGCTTAATACAAGCAAAATTATCTGCGAATGGGGAAAGAAAAGTAAAGTAATCTTAATGAGATATAATTTCAATCAGAAGTTTTAAGCATCACTTTCCCATGTCATTTTTGTCTGGTAATCTTGAATTAAGATGTTTTAGACATTTGGACTGGAAACGAGACAAAATTACTAAGTAAGAAAAGCTTTTTGCAGTGTAGCTTTACATGACAACAGATTGAAAAATGAATGGTCCAAAAAAGGCGAGGGAAAAAAATCGGGTCTTTAGTCTTGCAATGCAAAGTCTCCTGCTTTACTACTTACAGCAGTTATTAACATGCTAACTTGTCATAACAAGTAAACATTACGTTCCTCACTTACCTGCTGTTCCCTTACCCTCATATTCCATCATATTTTGCAGTTAACACACTTTTCCTGTTTATTTAGTGTGAAAAGCGCCCACCATGTGTTGCACGAATTTCTCAGCCTCCGCCACATATATCTTTCCGCTTCCTCCGCTAGTTTGTTTTTAAATGTTTGCTCCGCCCTGTCTGTGAGGCGCTAACTCTGCTAGCATCAGTGTGCGTGTTCACTCCACGCTCAACTAAAGTTGTGTTTGTAATAATCAAATGTCTCTGCGTCAACACAACGAATCAATTATGAAATTGATTGCCAACTCTTAGTAATCAACTTTTATTGATTTAATTGATTCATTGTTGCAGCCCTACTTATATGGTCTACACCCTTACTGTGAGCAAGCAAATAATTCCACATTTGCCTATTTTACCTCGCAGCACTTCCAAAATCAGGTCCATGTCTGTTGTCAGTAGTTTTATACCCTCCATGTTGGCAATGGTCCAGATGGGTACAAACTGATCACTATCCATCTGTGACATCAGGTACAGGTCTTTAGAGAGGTTCTCCCTAAAAACACACAAAAACCATTTGATTTTTTTTGCAGAACAGTGAAGTCATTTGTAAACTGAAGTGTGGTGGGTAGGGCAAGTATCTTACCTGGAGAAGCAGAACTCCAGTTGTTTCTTCAGGGATTCCCTCAGAGTCTCCTCAGACAGGGGCTGCAGCTCTTCTGTCACCTCCCCATCCACTAAGCGCACACACAAAGAGTCTAGCAGTGTATCTATTCACTTGCATGTAAAGAAAACTATCTATGAAATGAGCAAGTGAAAGTCTGCAGAATAAAAACTCACTTGGTTCATACATTGGGTAGACAACATCTGATGCATCTATGCCATTTAGCACATGTCCCTCTATAGGAGGAGATGATTCTCCACAGTCAATACTATGGCTTTTACAGCCTAAATATGGAGAAAAATTGAGAGAGAAAAAAATGTTATTAGTATTAGCCATTTTGCAAGACAATTCCCACATGTAGTACTGAGCACAAATACATAAGGAATATAAAAGGTGTTTACTCTGAATTTTCTTTACAAGCATTCATAAGAGACCAGTCCTTTCCCTGGACTCATCCCATTATAGAAAGCAAGTCCCAGCTCATTTCCCCCAGTGAGAATCCAATTGAGAGGGTGAACAAGCTTAACTTAACTAGTGCCCTCTAGCTGCAAATGCCCCCCACCAAAGTACAAAGGAATTCTTCTAAGCATAATAAATAAATTTTGATTTAAATTATGTTTTAAAAATTACATTAAAATGATACACAAACCAGACATCAAAGTGTTTTGGACATTGCGCTCAGTTAATGTTTATTGCTTATTAATAGCAAAACATTTCAAGTTCTGTTTGATCCTAATTACAGATATAATTTTATTACATTTTGGATTTATGGCTCAAGTCACTAACAAATTTTAAATTAATGAAAATCATTAAGCAGCATAATATGGCTATAGAATGGGTTTATACTACTGACAAACCAAGTTTTCTGACAGGAAGTGCCTCTTTATTAACCAATTATCTTTTTCTATACATCATTAATCCAAAGATGAAATTGCCTGAGAGTGTGAGTAGATATTTAGATCACTCAAGAATAAAGCAGGATTCTACACTTTACTGAATTTCAATCACCATCAATATCAGTGGATAGTTGTACCTTCTGATTGGTCAGTGGAGGAGTGTTCTGCTTGTGGCCAATCAGGGCTCTCCATTTCCTCCTGAGGGTTATGGGTGGGAGGAGCAGAGACTTCTTGCCAGACTTTGGCATTGGGATTCAGACCAGCCCCCTTTGTGGTCACCTTGAAAACAAGAGGAGAAATAAGCGGGAGCAATGAGGGTGACCTTACTGAAGCTAAGGTACCATCTTTACGAGGAACAAGAGTGTGAAGAAATAAACAAAAAACAAGAGCACAAATCTGTATTAAGTTTGCGCAAACTCGATAATTAACGAAATATGCAAAACAACAAATGCTATCGAACTAAATGTGAAAGTAGACGATTCAAGTGGAGTTACCAGAAAGTTAGGAAGTGTAAACGCGAAGTGTGACTTAAACCGACTAAACTTGGACAACACGTTGATTTCCGCTTTCTCTCCTCTAAAACTCTGACGCGGACTGGGCGCGCGCGCAGCCCGATATGGTTTATTTAGCCAATAGTCTGCTCCGGATTCACCTTTGATCCTTAGCGCGTGCACGCTGCTCTGCTGGAGCTTATGTTCATTCACAGGCCTGATTATGAGTCTGTCTGCTTCTACATGCGAGTTAAAAAGAGTCTTTCACACGCTTAATCTGATCAGGCTCCAGCAGCTCTTCTAATGCCAATGCGCTACAAACCCGTATCTAAAAACAGCTAATCGTTATTGGATTTAAACCGATGGACACTTTATTACATTGCGCTAGAAGAATTCATTAGAGCCATTTATTTCGTAAAACATTTAACAGTTTATATATAATTACTAATCAGCAAAGTGATCTCTTAATCATTCAATGAGCGCGGCTAACCGGCCTCACTCACGTGGCCTTGTAGCTCTGTTCACTAGCAGCAGCGCTTTAGCTCATGGGGCAAAACACGCTGCTTTTACAACTTCTCTGCTCCACATAGGTACACATCACTAAACATGGACAAAGGACCAATACACGCTGATAAAACACGAAACTTCCTGCAGATTCGGAATCGGGACCGAGCATGGCTGGAGGCCATGTCAGCTAAAAGCCACGCCGCGTCGTTTGTAAAGACCTACTTAAAAACTTACCTCCACAAATAACAACATGATCCTCCTTCCGACGACGTGATCACTCTACACACTCCGTGAATCAGTATATCTCTACGGATTTAACTTAATTTCCAAATTTTTTTTAGCAAAAACGCCGGGAAATTGTGAGAGTTCACAGGCAGCAACCTCGCAGCCGCATGGCACAAGGTTTCTGCAGCGATGAAATCTGTTCTGCTCCTCTGATTGGCTGCAGAGTTCTTTTTGGCGCCGCCCCTTTGCCAGTCACATGCGTCGGCACGCTTTGAATATTCCCGCCTCCCATTGATATACTTGACCACTGAAAAACTACCGAACCTGCGTCACGAAAAGCACGCTTCGTCATTGGAGTTCCAACACGTCAATCATCTCCAACAAGACAGGAACCGGGACGACCACATGATTCACGGCCGAGCACATGGCGACAAGAAAAATAGATACATAACGTAGAACGATCGAGATAAAAGGGAGCACGGAGTAGATTCAACAAAAATGTACAACACGACTACACTCTACGAACTAAGCAGAGTTTGATAATGATTCACTACTTTAATTACTACAATTGTTTAGCGACAAGTATGGTGGGCAGACGAAGTAATGCCATCTTTGATTGGACGTCACGCCAGTGGTTTATATATACAATATACATGAAGGATGCACTCCTCTACCGAACTAAAATTAAGCTTTTCACAAATGTCAAGGCACCGACCAGGCAGTCCATTCAGCATAGAGAAAAATTATGTATACATAAACAAACAAAAAAACACTAGTCTCTAACATGACAAGTGGGAAAGTAACTCAATATTAAACATGCCTAGAGCTTTAAACAAGTGCAAACTGGGCTCACAAATCACCACAAATGCTCTAAACCAAAAACAAACAATACAATCTAATATACTACATATATTAAAACGATAAATAATAAACTATATAATAATAAACTGTAAAATGTTTTAAATATTTGCCAAGGGAAATTTCACGTTCTATATACAAGACCTGTTATTTGTATGACAAATAATATCTGCACAATAAAACAGTAATTTTTTCTTAATCAGTAATTAATTGTATTAATTCATGGACATACTTCATTTAATATTTACAAACAACATTTTGCTCAAATTAAGTAATTTTCAGACTATTTTTTTTGTCTTGCTTCATTATCTTGAGGAATAAGACATTAGTTTAATACATTTTACTAATTCAGCCTGATGCATATCATCACTTGATGCGGTTTTCTAGGACACTACAATAAAAATAAAAACTAAAGTGCACCATTCATCCAGGGTTATGAATCACAAAAATGTTCCAACTCATGTCAAAGGTACTGGATAAAGCTAAATCCCCCAAAATAAGTTTGAGGGTCATTATACTGCTCTTCCTGCCTCATGTACAGACGTTTAAGAGCATCCCATTCCACAGACAATAGTTTTATATTGATACATGCAACGCACGTTCCAATGTAATGCAGCCTGGAACTCAAATGTGCTTTGTCCTGACATAGGATTTAGACAATGGCAAGAAAATGTAGACATGTTAAATCAAAACAGTTTGAAGAATGAGTCATTTTTTAACCATCACCTTGTTTCAAATTTGTTACATGGCTTCTGTAAAACTAAAAAAAATCCTGGAAGGTTTTATCAAGTTTGGCTATTCACATTAGCGTAAACGAGCTGCTAAAATTGGATTGGCTGTATGATGGCAATTTAGGGAAACCAGTCAATTGTAGATTTTAATCTTGAGCGGTTCTTGAGATAGACATGTCTGTTATAGCGCCCCCTATGGACCAAAGTGCAGCCTCCTTTGCAGGTGTCTGACATGAAGTTTACCAAGTTTAGTTATGTTTGGACGTGGTACTGAGAAGATATTGGCTTTGCATTAATTACAGGCCACGCCTACAACATTGACTAACATGTAACGGTGTAACAGTTTATCGGACCAAAATTTTGTTGATAACTTTTGCCTCCACAGAGCGTAGATGAAATGTACCAAGTTTCACAAGAATTGGATGAATGGTCGTAGAGAAGTTCGTTTTACTTGGATTTTGGTTCTTTCGAAAAATCCATTAGAATTTTTTCCACACGGTTAAAGTGATATGACCTAGTAGCGCCACCTAAGTGTGGACATGTGCCAATTCCTGTGTTTGAGGTCTGACGCGCAATCCTGGACAGTCCATCCAACGGTTTCTTTATAACTTGTACTGTAGTCTGATTTTTGCAAGGAGAATAATACATTTTGATTTGATTATTACAAAAATTAAAAACTTTAGTTGAGCGCAGAGTGAACACACTGTCTCTCGCAAGCACTGATGCTAGCGCCTCACAGAGAAATCCATGCGATCCAAGGTGTGGGAGCATTTCACACTAAATAAACAAAGTGTGTTAACTGCAGAATATAATGAGGGTAAGGGAACAGCAGGTAAGTCACTACAGAACCCGACTTCTGTTTTGTGTTGAAGTGAGGAACGTAATGTTGGTGCTGGTGTTTACTTGTTGTGACAGTTAGCGTTAGCATGTTAATAACTGCTGTAAGTAGTAAAGCAGGGGAGTATAGTTACTTTTCATTGAAAGACTAAAGACACGTTTTATTCACTCGCATTTTCTGAACAATTCATTTTTCAATCTGTTGTCATGTATAGCTACACTGCAAAAAAGCTTTTCTTACTTAGCAATTTTCTCTCTTTTACAAATATCTAAAATGTCTTAAATCAAGATTACTAGACAAGAAAAACGGTATGAGAAAAGTATGTGATGCTTAAAACTTCTGATTGAGATTATATCTCATTAAAAACATTTCTTACCCCAATGGCAGATAATTTTGCTTGTTTAAACCATCACTTAACTTTGTTCAGAAAACAAGACAACTTCTTATGCTACTTCACGTGTCTAGTAAATGTATCTTGATTTTTTTTATATATATATTTGGACTGAAAACAGGACAAAACAAAAAGCATTTTTTGCAGTGTATATTCTGTGTATCATTGCATAACGTGTGCATAGATAGATAGATAGTTAGAGAATGAATGAGACACTACAATGGCACTACTCAATAACTTGGACATGAAGGAAAAGTTCTTCATACGTATCAATTCAACAGGTTCCTCTCACTGACAACGCACAACATGGGCCTGACGCCCGAAAGGAGACTTGTCAGTCTGGGCCATGTGTTAATCCTTTACAACTAAGCCAGCTATTTAAGTACCAACGGACAACGAGCAGAGAGATCAAGAAATAAAGGACGATTCCTGCAGAAAGTGACAGGTCTTCATTACTACAGGTCCTTTAAAATGCGAATACGTGCTGAATAAGGACACGGTCAACAAACCAACCCCGAAATCATGCGCGCGCGCAGGTGTCCATTATTCTTTAACCAACACTAACGAAAAGAATGGGTTCGTACGACTTGTATTCCGCTTAAACACGCACCATTAATGTACGCCACGGCAGAGTAATCGCAGGGACTTGGTTTGTTTGCGGTAGCTAAGAGCTAACCAGCACCAGCCTGCCTCAGCTCAGCGCGCGCTAATCTCACCAACGGTCATTGGACTGACTACGAGCTAAACGCTAACCAGACCGTTTAACAGCACTATACTCATTACGCCATCGTGGCAGAAAAGCCTTTAACTTCGTACACGTCGGCACGAACCGTGTTCTTTAAAAGTTTCTTCCGAAAATGCAAGATAAGTGCTACTACATATGATGCGCTGCTAGCCGGCTAACTAACTAGCCGCCCTTATGTCGCTGCTGTCTCACCGACACGGATGGGAAAGGGGTGTATAGTGCCGATTCAGCACGCGCACACACACACACACACCAGGCCCAGACTCCACACTCACCATGCTGCCTCGGTCCTCCCCGGCTTCAGTTGTCTTCTCGTTATCTCGGGTGACCGCTGTCGACTCGACCTCCTCCGGCTGCTGTAATGAGCCGCTGCTCTCTGAAGTCATCGGCCGCCTCAACCGCAGCTCCGACCGGTCTCTCTCCGCACGTTTCTCCCTCCCCGCCGGCTGGAAGCAACAAGCACTTGCTCTGACTGGTTTGCGTCGGTTAGTTGTTACCTCAGAAAACCCAAGCAGAAAGACAGCTGGCCGGAACGTTATACAGGCTTCTTTACTTGCAGCGATGTTTCTACTCTCATACTCCCCACGGGCTTAAAATAGTCACCGCTGAGCACGTCGAGCTCGTCGGGCGTTCCTGGCAGTAAATCTCACTCCGCCACCGTCCCGACAGACAATGCGCCTGGCGATGGTGTGAATGGATCGTTCTTCTAAACCGATTCACACAACTCCGAACAAATCACAGGGCGGCCTGTCAATTCAAATTTCCCGTCGAGAGATTATGACTTTACTATCTTTCCCCACTTTTACTCCATTAATCTACTTCGAATTTAGTTTTTTTTGTGTCCAATAATTTCATCAGTTGTTATCTGTACGTGACAAACTTGAAACTAGTGAGAAGGAATTGAGTAACTTGCTAAAGACTTATTATATAGGAACGAGGATAAACAGTCTGAGCAATACTGATTCTAGTGAACTCACATTAATGGCGACCAGCTTTTACTATATCTACATTTTTCTGCTGTTATTTATTTATAGCAAGTTAGCCTAATTGTGTGTATGAGTCTGCACATACAATTAGTATAGCTATAAAACTCTGTATTTTAATATTTTAGTACTTTTTAAAGTCCATATTACGATTTTGTAGTTATTCATCTTAACACAATTATACTTAAGCACTGTAATTACTCCTACACAACTGCATTTACGCCACATTGAAATGAAATTAAACTGGACCAACGCATGGCCTCATGAACGTGGTATTCAAATCAAATGAATCGGTTCCTCAAACTGATTCGAACTTCTCAGGCGCGCGCTCCTCTCCTCCCAGGCAACAAGCGTGCAACACGCCGCATAGCAACCAGTGGGCGCTCGCTCCGCATAGCGACGGACTCACAGCAACGACTGCAGCCAGGCAACCGCCAATCATGACACAGCGAATTTGGCACTTCAGCGTTCGCGCGCGCCACAACTCGTTTGGTAACGAGGTCCACGTTTCCTTTACCGATTACATGAGCCGTACTTTAGATCCAGACAACGGTCTGTAAAAGCGGCAAATTAAGCCCGTTATTGTGCGTTTATTTAAGAAAAAACTGTTATAGGAAACAAAAACGTTATTTTTTCTGACGTGTCTACAAACTTTCACCAAAAACAACTTTTTAAAAATAACTTTTTGTGTGTAAGTGTACATATATAGATCTCCTTAAAATATATGTATACTTGTTTTTGAGTATTTTTTTGTATCCCTTTGTACATAGATTTTATAAGCCGAAATAGCTCAGTTGGGAGAGCGTTAGACTGAAGATCTAAAGGTCCCTGGTTCGATCCCGGGTTTCGGCAAAAATGGAGGGTCCAATATTTTCAGTACTTATGACGAGCTGTTTACCATATTAAAAATAAAGCTTTCATTGAGTGCTTCGTCATTAAATTATCCGAATACCTATTTTAGCACTACTCTCCATAACAATGGTGTCAAGGAATAGGACTCTACATTACAGTACTGCCGATTTAGGAAAGGATTTCCCCCACGTTTACACTGGCAAGTTTTACCTTCCTGAAATGCAAAACAGCTCTACAAACAGCATTCTCATTCTTAGAGGTATTGCAGCATTTTTTGGATTTAACCAATTTGCAATGCTCACTTGTATGAATAGAATAATATAAAAAATAGCAGACAATGTTTACTATAGATATTTTTTTAGAAATCTTTATGTAACTGCTGGTTGATTTCAGACCTTACTGATTTAAGACCATGTATAATTAATGCAGGTATGTCCCTCAAAACAGCCCCCAAAAGTGTAATAGTAGTGTCTACTGGTGCTTGAGGAGACAACTGGAATAATGTCTCTCAAAATTAAGAGCAACAACGGTCACAGAGGAAACATTCGTATTCATATCAGTGTGCGAAACCAGAGTTTATTTAGCATATTTTACTACCCCTGAAAAATCAGATGAAAGGACAATGTGTTTAGATCTTAATAGTGGTCTGAAAAATGATGGAGTCCCATTGGATTATATTAAATAGTAGAAGAACGTGTTTAGGCCTTGGTGGTGCTGGACTGTGATGTCTGTTGGCTGTGCAGCTGTTGTAACTTCATATTCATGACTTCAACCACAGCTATGAAAAAGAGAAATAAAAAAAAATGTCATCACACATCATAGAAAGGCTCAGGAAGGCCCACTGTTTATTTAAAGACAATATTATTCAAGCGTTCTACTGTTTGGGACAAAGACACGTTTTATTTTATTGACCCTTTATTGCTCCTCAATGTAAAATTTTTAATCAAATAATTAATGTGTGATTAGTGAAAATTCCAGGCTTTGAAGTTATAGGCATACGTTTTAGTTTCATGTAGAAATTACAACACTTTTTATACCAGCCCCATGGCACCATAATGTTTGAGACAACTAGCTTCACAGGTGCTTGTGATTACTCAGGTGAGTTTCATTACATTAGATTTAATTAGTGCAGGGATAAGATACATAGGCTTGCTTCTACCAGTTGGGGTCTGTAGTTGCCATTGTTCAACATGAAAAAAGCAGTGCAAATGAAAGTCAAGAAAGCTATGATAAGTGTGAAAAACAAGAATAAAACCACGTGTGACTTCGGTCAAACCTTAAGATTACCAAAATCAACGGGCTAGAACAGTGGTCCCCAACCACCGGGCCATAGAGCATTTCGAACCGCGCTGCGGGTCGTACAAAAATTTAACTTTTTCTTTAAAAATATGATCTCAATCCGTAGCATCTAAGTATGTTAGAGACTCAACTTTGCCGGGATTCTGCATGAAAGTCATAGAATCCCTGAGATCACCACAACAGCACTGAAAACTTATTCTGAAAGGACTGTTTACATGTTACCATAGCGACCAGAGCGTGCGAGGGGCAGAGGAGGACGTTACTCTGATCGTTGTTAGCGCATTTTAGAAAGACGCTGCTAATAAAGTTACATAATTACACAGTGGATTCACGTTTATTATTATATTTACAAAATACCACAGTTTGTGTGTTGGTCGTATCATTTTATTTTGTTGTTTTTATCTGCGACACCTTAAATGCCGGTCCGTGAAAATACTGTCTGATATTAAACTGGTCCATGGAACGAAAAAGGTTGGGGACCTCAGGTCTAGAATATAATTAAGAAGAAAGGATGCACTGATGAGCTCTGTAATCTTTTTTTATTTTTGAATAAAGGGTTAGAAATTAATGCTTTTCTTGTTTAGTTTTTTTATCTGATTAATCTGTAAAAAATTTTTGAAACATTAATCGAATATTAAAATAATCGTTAGTTGCAACCCTACAAATAACTTAATCTGAAATATGCAATTTAAACACATTTGAATTGATTGACATTTACACTGAGGTGGAAAAGGGTAAATCAAAGAAAAATGACTCTATCCCAAACATTATGAAGGGCACTGGATAAATGGTAAATAGCAAGTATAAAGAGAATCACCTTGCTTCATAGCATGTTTTTCCTGAAGAGCAGGCTGAATCTTCTCAATCTGTTTTGTTAAGAAGTCAATTTTCCGCTTAAAGAATTCTTTACTGTCCTCCACATTCTGGGGGGAAAAAATACAGCTGGCTTGAGTCATGTCTCCATCCAAATTTTACATTTTAATCATGAAAGGTTTCAGAACAATGCTCTTACCTTCTCTACAAAGTAACCTGTTCCCACATCCACTAATACATGTTCTACATCATTCAAGGTTCCAGGAACGTACATCTAAAAAGGCAGTTAAAGAAAACACCAACATGCACTTGAAAACATCACACACACACACACACACACACACACACACACACACACTAGTGATGAGTTGTTCTTGAACGATTCGTTCATTTTGAACAAATCTTTAATGTGACTCGGGAATAATGAGTCGTCTCGTGAGAGCAACATCCTATAGTTTCTGTATTGGAATTATTGATTCACCTGTTTCGAGTCTTCGAGTTTTTCGAGTCGTTCGTTCATCACGTCACAGCCCCAGTTAACATTACGGGATGAACTAATCAATTTTTTTTCTGACTCAGGCTGCGTAGGTTAAGCTTATGGGGCTTTAACGATGAATGAATGACTCAAACCCGATGTGAGCGAATCATATATTAAAGACGCAGGTAAACAATGAATTAATCTTTTCTGTATCTTATAGCATTATAGTTTTGTCTTGTTTGTATTGTGATCAACGTTTGTGTAAGCAGTAGATGTGTTAGGGAGGTTTTGCTGAAATGAACGATATGACTCGAAAAAAGATTCGTTCATTTTACTGAACGAGACTCAAAGGTCCGAGTCGGTAAAATGATCCGAACTTCCCATCACTAACACACACAATTTTAAGAACTTCTAACAATACATGGGAATGGCAATCTGTGAGACGCTCAGTTGTTGAAAGGATACAGAACTGGTAAGAGGGACAAGTAACTGTTTTCCTGAGAGAAAGACAAGGAAAAATAAAGAATACAATTAAATAGACATGTTTACTGTGGTTTTTAAAGCATTTCACAGTGCAGTTAGCCAGAAAACATAATCCCAAATTTGAGGAATGTCTAATAGAATTGCCTATAGCCCTTTTCCATTTGTACAGACTTTTGAATGTTATCTGGCTACATTAAGTTAGCTCCAAAAAACTTCAGTATTAAATACTTTGCGAAGTCAACATTATACAAACCTTCATTGCCTTTTTTGAGAACATTCAGGCTGTCCTTGGCTTCTACATATTTTGTCTGGACCACCTTTAATTGAGCTATGGATGATGACAGAAACTCTGTTTCCTAAGAAGGGAAAAAAGAAAATACCCAAAGTAATAAATTAATTATTGAATACGCTTATTTAATGACAACATAAGCTTACAAGGAGGAGAAACGAACGGTCAATACACAGTTCATGTTCACAAACGTGTTTAGTTGAAAAACAGTTTTGAGCGCTGTCTGGACAAAAATCCGACCATTTCATGAGGCGACCAAACCTCTACACCGATCATCATATCCTAGTTATGTAGAAGTTGTAATTAATATATTTAAAAAACAAAAAAATGCACCGTGTTTGGTACGGTATTAATAACGTCACAAGTCTTATTGTGTACAACTCTGAGCTGTGATTAAAATAAACGTAAATCCGTAAAAAGGGTGGGTTTCTCCTCATGCCCCTTCTAACTAAGCAGCTAGACGGGAGCTAACAACAACGTGATAGTGCTTTATTGCGCATTACCCTTCCGGAAGTCGTCAAGGATCAAAGATGCAAATAATGTTTGTACATAAAATGAAATTATAGCGACTTAATGAATTACAGTATTTTACCTGCTCGAGCTGAGTCTTTAAACCTTCCAGCTGTGGAAGAGACAGCTCGGTAAGATTCACCGCCATGTTGGGAGAAAAGACAATAACGAAAACTTCCGGGTTAAGCGGAAACGAGAAGGGTGGGGGTGTTTTTTCTTTATTTTATTTTATATATATATATTTTTAATTTTGAGCAACCTTTATTCAGCAAATGTACAAACAGAAACGAGGTACATAATGAGTAGAATAAAGACAAGTACTGAATGAACAATTCTATAAATATGCCATTAGAAGATAAATCCCAAAAGAAATGGAAAAATAATAATAAAAGAATATGTTTATACATATAGGTAAATGCAAACATATATTAGACAAAGTAAACTTAAAAATATTATCAGAGGCATAAAAGATATTTAAATTAACTTAAAGTTATCAAGAAGAGAAAATAATTTATGGGCTTCAACACTTAGGGTGAGGATGTGGTGAAGCTCGTTTGATTTGGGGAAAAAAATACTATAGGAAATTGTAGGAAGGGGAATTTAAATTCTTGTATTTTTAAGTAGATTTGTTTTAGATAAGGTTATAAAATCAAATTAAATATTACAATTAACATATTTAACAAACATTTTACCTAAAAGATTTCTTACAGTAATGTTTGTTGTAAAAGACATTCTTCCACCTAAATGGGAAATCCTACTACCAATAACAAAGATTACTTTATTGTAATTCCTATGCGTGAGAGTACTGCAAGATTTAAAGGAGTTTTTAACTAGTACAAGTATTTGTACATTTCTTGTTTAGATGTATTACTCCTTCGCTATCTTTGTTCCAACACACTAGTTAATTATATTAAACCCTCCACAGCTCTTATTTAGTACTGATATTGGCGGACACCTGAGCTGAACAGAATAGGAAAAAAGAACAAGTGAAAATGGAACAAACTACACTATAATACACAAAAATATAAACACAACACTTTACGTTTTGCTCCAATTTTGCACGAGCTGAATTCAAAGATCTGAAACATTTTCTACAAACACAAAAGCCCCATTACTCTCAAATATTGTTCGCGATTCTGTATAAATCGGATAGTGAGCAGTCCCACCTCACAGGTGTGGCAGATCAAGGTGCTGATTAGAGCATGAATATTGCACAGATGTGCCTTAGACTACCCACAATAAAAGTTCACTGAAATGTGCAGTTTGAGAACAGCACAATGCCACAGATGTAACATTTGAGGGAACGTGCAATTGGCTACTGACTGCAGTAATGTCTACTAGAGCTGTTGCCTGTAAATTAATGTTCATTTCTCTACCATAAGCGTTTCAGAGAATTTGGCAGTATATCCAACCAGCCTCACAACTGCTGACCACATGTAACCACATCAGCCCAGGACCTCCACCTCCAGCATGTTCTCCTCCAGGATCATCTGAGACCAACCACTCAAATGCTAGAGCAACAATCGGTTTGCAGAACCAAAGAATTTCTGCATAAACTGTCAGAAAAAACGTCTGTTGCTCATCTGCAGCTCGTCATCCTCATCAGGGTCTGGACTTGACTACAGTTCATCATCTTAATCCACTTGAGTGTAAATGCTCACATTCGATGGCACCTGGTACGTTGGAGAGGCATCCTGTTCCCAGATGAGTCCTGGTTTTCACTGTTCAGTGCAGATGGCAGACAGCGTATGTCATGTGGGTGAATGGTTTGCTGATGTCAATGTTGTGGCTGGAGTGGCCCATGGTGGAGGTAGGGTTATGGTTTGGGAAGGTGTATGTTATAGACAAACACAGGTGCGTTTTATTGATGCCATTTTGATGCACAGAGATACTGAGATCCATTTCTGACAATATTTAGCAACTTCTCACAGATATTAAAGAGGAGTGGACCAACATTCCACAGGCCACAATAAACAACCTGATCAAGTCTGTGTGACCGAGATGCGTTGCACTGTGTGAGGCAAATGGTACCACACCGCATACAGAACCTGACCCCCACCCCAGTAAGGAAAACTGTGTACATGGCCTTTTATTGTGGGCAATCTAAGGCACATCTGTACAATATTCATGCTCTAATCAGCACATTGATACTCACACCTGTGAGGGGGGATGGATTATCTCAGCAAAGGAGAAGTGCTCACTAACATATTTGAGAATAATGTTTTATTAATTTTATTGTTTTAATAATGTTTTTTGTGTTTGTAAAAAATGTTTCAGCTCATGCAAAATGGGAACAAAACCAAGTGTTGCATTTATATTTTTGTTCAGTGTACAATCAATAAAACCAATCCGGTTATGAGACATTTCTATAATTACAAAATACCATGTTGAGTTTCACCCACATTTGGGCAAATCGGACTATAACCCCTTCACAAAAAGACCCAAAAACTATTTTTAATAGAGCATGTTAATTTAATGTTGAAGTTAAAACAGTACACTAGCCTCAAAGTGTATTTCACACATTTTAAAAACATCCTTACAATTTAAAGCAATTTGTACACAAAATTAAAATCAATCTAAAATATATAAAATAAAGAAAAACTAAATGCGGAAGAAAATTGCAAATTAAATAATAAAAAAAAAGTCTAAAATTGGCCAACAGGGATTATAAAGGAAAAATAATATATTTGGTATCATATATTGATGTTAACTAAGAAATCACTTTACTCAGATGACAAACAATTAATGAACATATTCACTTTTGCGCTAGTGCAGACGCACAGGTAGGCCATATGCAATTGGTGCAGCTCCAATCATGTGCTTAAGGTGTGTCGCATCACGTGACTGGACAAGATGCTGTAGTAGAGAAGACCCGGAGCCACTCGAGAGCCAAGACTTTAACAGCGCAGAGGTAAATCGATCAATATCACGATCCGTCACGTCCCACAAGTTCCCCAGCACTAATGGGCTAAAAAAAACAACAAAAAACAAACAAACAAAAAAAACCACACAAAATGAAAGAAAGAAGTTTACTAGTGGTTAAGTGGATGTCAATCACTACACCTTCAAGTTTTACCTGTGCTGCAGAACAATATACTAAATAATTAATTAAACTTAACAGAATTAAAATTCTGAAGTTGTTAATATGGCACCCGCTTCTTTGTAATGAATTAGGATACACACTAGAGTGCTAATCGGGCCCTTTTTTCTGTCTGAACCCGACAGAGCAGTGACTGAACCCGACCTGCATTTATGCGTTTCTGTCTGAACCCGACTGGAATTTTAATGTTCGGCTGAAACAGCCGCTGCTAAGTGATTATAATGATCCTCTCTTTAAACAAAC
>JBBIGC010000104.1:14211842-14223573 GCA_037576955.1 Lepidarchus adonis
CACACATATACACACACATACACACACACATACACACACACACACACACACACACACACACACACACACACACACACGAACACAGGACACAAAGTGAAATTGTGCAAATGGTGAGAGCAAAATATTTGTTTCAGGTTTGGTCCTTTGGGTTATTGCACAAGACAAAAACGTGCAAGATAAGCTGCAGCAAATGAATATGGATATGAAACATATGAAACTGGTCACATGAAAGTCAATAAAAAGACCTTTCTAGTATAATTTGAAAAGCGTGATTGAGATTTCTTTACATAAACGCTTATTTAATTGCACAGGTATTTCCATTTGCCTTCTGATATTTTTCCAGTGTGCACACGTTTAACAACCCCCACAATGTTCAAAACAAAAACCAAGGATCTTAAAAAAGAAAAAAAAAAAAAAAAAAAGATCTTAAAAAGTCTACAGCAAATTAAAAAAGTATTCTACATATCAACCCTCAAATGTGCATATGTACGCTAGAGCAATGGTCCCCAACGACCGGCCCGCGGGCCACTACTAGGCCGTGGAGAATTTCAAACTGGGCTGTACAAAAAAAACAACTTTTTTTTAAACAAAAATACGATCCCAACCTGTAGCATCTAAGTGTGTTAGAGACTCAACTTTGACGGTATTCTGGATAAAAGTCATGGCAGAAAACCCTGAGATCACCACAACAGCACTGAAAACTTACGGGTTACCATATTACAGCCTGCTTCCTTTATTTGTACATCTTGGTCTGTACTAGATGTTTGCTTATACAAGTTACCTGTGCAAGCTGAGGACAGCCCAAGTCCAGGAGGAGTTTGGCAGAGTGGCAAAAGGCCCCAGCACTGTTCTGGTCATCACCAAGAAGTTGGAACAAAGCTGCAGACATCTGATAACTCTCCAAAGCCAGCAATGGCTACAAGAGACAAAAGGATTTGAACAGGACTGAACACCTTAAATGGCCTAAAGGTACAGTACAATTCTCTATAAAAAACAAAAGCAATCAGTCAAGATACACTTGGCAAATTTGATTCTTTAGTTTGGCTTCAGAGCTAAAGGCTTGTGCTGTGAACACATAAGCTTATAGCCTCTAATCTGCATGCCTCCATCACACACAAACACGACAAGTAGAGTTTTTACTTTTTTTTTTTTTTCCATCAGACCACAACATTCTCCCAATCCTCTTTTGGATCATCTAAATGCTCTTGAGCAAATTTCAGACGGGTCTGGACAAGCACTGGCTTAAGCAGGGAGACACGTCTGGCACTGCAGGATTTGAGTCCCTGGCGGCGTAGTGTGTTACTGATGGTAGCCTTTGTTACTTTGGTCCCAGCTCTCTGCAGGTCATTCACTGGGTCCTGTGTGGTTCTGGGATTTTTTTCTCACCGTTCTTATTATCATTTTGACCCCACAGGGTGAGATAATGAGTGGAGTCCCAGATCGAGGGAGATTATCAGTGGTCTTGTACGTCTTCAATTTTCTAATAATTGCTCCCACAGTTGATTTCTTCACACCAAGCTGCTTACCTATTGCAGATTCAGTCTCCTTAGCCTGGTGCAGGTCTACAATTTTGTTTCTGGTGTCCTTTGACAGCACTTTGGTCTTGGCCATAGTGGAGTTTGGAGTGTGACTGTTTGAGGTTGTGGACAGGTGACTTATACTGATAACGAGTTCAAACAGGTGCCAATAATACAGGTGACGAGTGGAGGATAGAAGAGCTTAAAGAAGAAAGTTACAGGTCTGTGAGAGCCAGAAATCTTGATTGTTTGTAGGTGACCAAATACTTATTTTCCACCATAATTTTAAAATAAATTATTTAAAAATCAGACAGCGATTTTCTGGATTTTCCCCCCTCATTTTGTTTCTCATAGTTGAGGTAAAGTTATGATGAAAATTACAGGCCTCATCTTTTTAAGTGGGAGAACGTGCACAATTGGTCGCTGACTAAATACTTTTTTGCCCCACTGTATATATGTATTGTAAATCTATTTTTCCCTATTATAAAATGTGACTGAATAAGTGAAATTAAATGTATGACTCACTAGCACAATGAATTGTTCACCATAGTTGCATCTGTTTGCTCCAAAATGAATGCATGGGTCAGAGTTTGCATACATACACACATTCTACCATCAAGTTGGTTTCTATAAATCACATTTGTGTAGAAGGAGGCATACACATCTTTTAGGTCCCATTTTGTGCATATGCAACAGTTACAAAGGAGACCCCAGAACAGTCTGTTCTTTAAACTGTATGGTGAATCATGACAAGAAAAATCAGTCCACGGTTACCACAGAGAACAGAGCAGCAGAAGTCTATTCTCATAGAAGGAATAAAAAAAACAAAACATACACTACTAATGAAGCAGTAATAATAAGAAGTTCTACTTCGTGGGGAAAAGGTACAGCCTCAGAAGGTTGCCGAAGAGTTACGCATGCCTCAGTCTCAAAATTGTTTTGAGTGCGTTACAGGAACAAATGTAACATTTTACAAATTACAATAAAGTTGATCAGCCAAAAGATTATTTATTCATAATTTGTCAACTAAAAAAAAGTTAAGAAAATTTACAAAAGTTTTCTCCATTTTTTTACATTGGGACATTATGTAAAAAATGGAGAAAACATTTGTAAATTTTCTTAACTTTGTAACTTTTTTATAAACTGGGTTTATAGATAGAAATCGCGCCCTTTTCTGAAAGTATTGCATTGTTTACCTTGGCCATGAGTGAATAGAGGGCAGCCATGAGAGAAATAGAATATGCAGTCTTCTTGGGGTCCCTCACTGCAGGCAGTGACCCCTCTTTCAGCAGAGTCCTCCAGAGTGATAAACACTTGTCCAAAGGCTCACTGTGTTCTAACAAAAACAGAATTGAGTTTGAAGAACCTTAGACAGTATATAGTTAATAACTCAATATAAAATGTTTATAGCTCTTGGCAAAAACATAGTATTTGTACATTTCTAAGTTTTTAATGTTATATGTTGATAAATAAAAAATAATAACCACCATCATGTATTTCTCACACTTAACAGGTGCGGGTATGACTCATTGCCAGAAAATTTCAAGGCAAAATGATGCTCCATATTTTAGTTACGATCATAAATATAACCAAAAAATAGCCATTTTTGAGCGTTATGCCGTTTCACAGCTGTAGCATCTAAGCGTCTTATACAATAACAATCACCTATTCTACTTATTTCCTCATTTCAACTATAAAATGCAATACACATTAAAATTGACACATTTAGGTTCTGTGGAACCTATAATTAAAAGATTTTATAGCATCTTGCTGTTCTGTTCAAAAGGTTATGGACACAAGTGACACTAATGAATATAAATAGTGTTTTTGCCGTGTGTATGTGTGTAAACAATATTTATGACCCAGAACTATTAGAATGTGTTGGTATTGTTCACCATGTTTGGCATATCGAAGCATGCTGTATCAAATGGTTTACAACTCAACATCGCTATGCGAGTAATGTTTTTCTCTCACTATTGTGCGCTTTCAGGTTGAAGCGGAGTCCATCATACACCAGCTGACTCTCCTGTAACTTCTGTTTGTCCTCATATTCCAGATCATTAGTGGGAACCGGATCCAAATTCACAGCGGTCTTATCGCCCTCTTGCACTGCTCTTAAACGCTTCTCTGTATCTAATGCCTAAGAAAACACATTTAGGTGAAGCAAAAGAAGAAAAAAGGTGAAGTACCCTGAAAAGTAAGTGCTCTCAATTTTTTTTCAAATAAGAAGGATGTTTGCAACACAAATACAATAAAATCCCACTTTATTTTCAGCACTGCGTTTGTCTTTCAAATCATAGCAAAAACTGGAAAAGAAAAATGTATAAGTTCAGTATATGTGGAGGGGTTGCATATGAAGAATGGTCAATAAGTGGACTACTGAACACAGCTGACAATTTGTGTTTAGCAATTGAAAATTAGAAGAAAATAAGAGTTAAATTTGGAACGATGGACAGTTTCAGGTCAACTTTCACCTACCTTAAAAAAAACCTGAATGAAGATTTTTCTTTTGGAAAACTAAATTAGAACTTAAACTTTAATGCTTTCTTAAATTTTATTATTGCATTCTTGAATTAATGGAATTAAAAAGAAATGAAGCCTAGAAGAGAGTTTGACAGTGCATCCCATCTACATCTGGCTCTCCCTCAAAGCTGTCACGTTTTTATTTGACAGACTACCACTTAGATTTTTGTGTTCATTATAGCAGTGGTCCCCAACTACTGGGCCGCTGAGAATTTCGAAACGGGCCACAGGCCGGTACCGGGCCGCACAAAAAAAAAAAACGCTAAAAAAAAAAAAAAAAAAAAAACTAATCTCAATCTGTAGCATCTAAGTATGTTAGAGACTCAACTTTGCCGGTATTCTGGATGAAAGTCATGGCAGAAAACCCCGAGCTCACCAAAACAGCACTGAAAACTTATTCTAAAAGGACCGTTTATGCGTTACCATAGTGACCAGAGCGTGTAAGGGGAAGAGGACAACGTTACTCTGATCGTTTTTAGTGCATTTCAGAAAGACGCTGCTAATAATAACACAGTGGATTCATGTTTATTATTATATTTACAAAATACCACAGTTTTTGTGTTGGTCGTATCATTTTATTTTGTTGTTTTTATCCGCGACACCTTAAATGCCGTTCTGCGAAAATACTGTCCGACATTAAACCGGTCTGTGGCACGAAAAAGGTTGGGGATCTCTGACTTATAGAATGGAAAACAAAGCAACTGTATCACTAACCTCCTGGAGGTTTGCTTCAAGTGTACAAATGTAGAGCCACAATGATGCTTGTGCCTTTTCATCCTTCAGCCTATCAGCATTCTCTGCTGTCTCTTGCTCCTCCCCCAACAAACGCAGAGCCTCATGGGTAAAATCAACTGCAGAGCTGAATAAAGGAATGTAAGTAGCGCACCACAGTGCAGGAATTCTTTAACCAAATCAACTACACACACGTTCCATTCATTTAAGTGTACACACCAGTCTGTCTGTTGGCTGAAATCTTGGTAACACACCACTTGAGCCATCTCACACAGGTAAGAAGCACGCCTAAGTGTGTGTGTAGTGTCTTCATGGCAGATATCGAGAAGGTCGCACAGGGTGTTATAGCGCTCCTGTGCTGTCTCTCCAGTCTGCTCCTTGTACATACGTAGCTCCTCCTCCAGTAGACACACCAACACCTCCTCATCTACCGAGGTTGCTCCCAAACCATCCCTCAAAGTTCTGAGATAAATGAGAATACTTAGTCACAGTCTCACACACACTCACAGCCATATACAGATACGCACGTTACCTAAGGCGTGTGTCTTCGTCTCCTGCACGGGCAGCATCGCACTTGGTCTTGACCCACAAGGAGACCGGTTCTGCAAGGTGATCCAGAACCCGAGAACCAAGAACCTGAATCCAGCTCACCACCCAGTCCAGAGCTTTCTCCAATTGAGATGCACGCCGACTGCACTGCACTGCCAGCATGAAACAGCGGTTCACCTGCAGATAAACACACATCACATCCATAACTGGAACATGAAACCAAGTCAGGAAGTAAATCTTGAGAGTTTATGTGGGGTCAGGACTTACTCTGTCCATAGGCAGCGAGGCAGGACAGTCCTTACATAACTCCTGACACATAATCTCAGCCAGACCAAACGCTTCTTCATACAGTTTTCTGTTAATTAACTCGTACACCACATTATTCACCACACACACTAGAGGAGAGGGAGATATTTTAGTTCCTTAATCGGGTACTTAAAATCAAACCAATTTTGATGTAAAAATAAATAAATAATAATAAGAATTATAAAATAATTTTTAAAAATAATAAAAAAATGTACAAATTAAAATCAAACCAATTTTGATTAAATTAAATATTTTTTTTACAAAATAAAAAATAAAACAAGAATTAAAAAAATGTACAAATTGAAATCAAACCAATTTTTGCTCTTAAATAGATCTTATTTACCTGCTTTCAGTAAGAAGTTGTCATTAGACAGTTTGCGGAGCTCTGTCATCATGCGCCCTGCTGTTGCCTGGCAGTATAATAAAACTCTGTCGAGAGATTCAATAACTGACCCCTAAACACACAAAAAATTACCAAAAATTATGCAAAGAAGCAAAATACTCAGGTGTTCCATTTTTGAGAAACCTTGGCCCGTGTGTGAGGTAGGTGATTATTACCTGTGATGAGGAATGCAGACTGTCATAGGTGCTGATGAAACCTTGGTATAGACTGAAACAAAGTGAATACTGCAGCTGTTGTGTGTATGTGTTCTGAAACATAAAAACAAATTTGGACTGTGGGACAGACACCAGCATCATACTAATCATGCAGTATCCATTAAATAATAGGGTTTATAGTTAATAGTTTTTTAAGCCGTTGTGCCATTTAGTGTTGTACATATAACTCAGTCTCATTATTTTATTTCATTTTTATTTTGGGACACTCAACATGTCTGTCCATGTGCAGTCATAGCACAAGTATGAACCTCTGGGATCAATAAAGTTTTACTGATTTTGATTACATACCCAATCACTATTTCCTACATTTGAAATTCAGGAAAACTTAAAGAAAGACAATTATATGGCACAAAATTTGTAATTTGTGGCCTAGTCGTTAGGATATTGCCCCTGGAATCAGAAAGTCGCAGGTTCAAGTCCTAGCCTGGGCACCACTGAGGTGCCATCCCCCTTCACTGCTCCCCAGGCACCTCTGTTGATGGCAGCCCAATGCTCCACGTGTGCATGTGTGATGGGTTAAATGCAGAGAATAAATTTCCCACTTGTGGGACTACAATAGATAATAAATTAAATTAATTACAGTTAAAAAATATATTAATTTTTAAATTCAACACTATGCCATCTTTCTGCTTCATTCCAACTAAGAGAACACACAACAGACTCCCATAAATAAAATAAGATTTTTTTTTTCCTACATCAAACAAAGGCTTACCTTCTGTTGTTTAAGCACAAGCTCCTGATATTCCTCCAAGAAGGAAAAACAGGCCAAAAGTGTTGTCCTATCCATTCCTTTCACCTGTGCTGCCTCCGTCGTCCAGACAACCAGCTGACATGCCTGCAAGAGTGTATGGCTTTCTGCATCTCCCATAGCAGCAGGCAGGGCTCTGAGGATGCGCGCACAGTCTGTGAAAGCCTTGCTACACTCGTTTCCAGAACTAAGTGAACAATGCAGCTTCACGGCCCGAGCCACGAGGCTTAGAGGTGAGCACAAAATGTCACAAAGGCGTCGGACCCCTTCTACAGCTTGGTTCACCAGCTGTGCAGCCTCGGCCCAGAATTTGCTTTTACACAGCAGTTTGCAAACCTTAAACAACGCCTCACATCGAACAGCCAGCAAAGGCGGCGCAAGCACACAGTCACGACCAGCTTTCTCACGAAGCAAAGGGGTGAAAAAACACATCTGGAACTCTGAGAGCAAAAACATTGCATCGTCTTGAGACAATACTTTCCCACATGCGCGTTCAAATTCGCCCACGGCCTCCTCCACAAATGCAGGCACTTTAGATGTGCTGGATGCCCCCTCCAGCAGCAGGAAGAGCAAAGCCTGCAGCTGCAAGTGGAGTTTGTCCCTGGGAGAACGACTGGATGCCTGCGAGTCTGAGGGCAACAGGCCGTTCCATAAGACAGCAAAGCAGTTCCGCACCAGAACTCCAAAGTCTTCAGCCTGTGGTCAGAAATACATCAGATTAAGCAACATTTCAGCGAAATAAATAGACATACTTGTGGCCCACTCCCCAAAGCATGCATCTTGAATTCTGAGCTGAGCCTACAATGCTAATGGAGGAAACTGGTAAAAGTTTATACTCCACTACTGAACACATGAATCAAAGCATATCAAATTAATCAGTCAGAAATAGACTTGTGTTTGGTGCTATGTGACCTGCTGTTCTATCAAAAGAAATAAAGGAAAATAATCTCAGGCTTCAAGACAATCGTTTTAGCTACATTATGTATTGGTATGCAATTTGCACAGTGCAAAGTAACGGAAAGTTTCTTTATAGCACATTATCATGTGCTTTACAGAGGTAAAAGCTTAATAGATAGTATAAAAGGCAACATGAAAATGCAGAATAAAAGGAAATAAGACAGACTGAGTTAAAAAGAAAATAAAGAGTCTGTTAATAAATGGTGAACAGGTTCTAGCGTAATGGATAAATGACGAACTCCTCCCACTTGACTTTAACTCCTCCCGCTGTCACTCAGCCACACAATAACGCTCTCACAACAGAGAACATAACAATATTACAATATGCTGCTTCATCACTAACCTCAATGTGCAATATACTCACTACCAGTCTGGACATAAGTGCAATTATCATTTATCCTATTTCTTATTTTATTGTATTCATTAAAATCACAGTATTTCATTCTCATCACCCTAGTCTTTACCTGACCTTTGTATTTTTATCATACGATGTACGGTGTGTTATTTTGTGTCACTGTCTCTATGTGCAGTCGCTACAATTTCCTCAGGGACAATAAAAGTTTTTTCTGATTCTGATTTCATTTCTTCGTTACAGCTCCGAGCTGATCTGTCTTTGCTGATCTGAAAGACCTTCCAGGCTCGTATCCTTCAAACATTATAGTGAAATACTTTGGGCCCAAAGCACTGACTGACTTGTACACAATAAGTAAAGCCTTTGAAATTATTTCTGTACCTAATTGGAACCTGAGGACTGGAGTGATGTGTTCTTAGTCTAATCCTTCAGGACTTCTGACCTAAATGGCCCCTGTAGTTTAAGTGCAACATAATGCAAAGCTAACCGGTCACTTTTTACGAATCTCAATCTGAGGTCATTGCTTTAAGCAGTGGTTCCAAAATTCAGATTTTTGCTCCACCCCAACTCACAACACAAACAGATTGTCTCGAGCAGTGGTCCTCAGTCCTCAACCCCCGGGTCATGAGTCGTTTGGTAGCGGGCCGCACAGAAACAATAAATAACTTACATTGTTTCCGTTTTTTTATTATCAGAGTCTGAACAGGCTTTTATTTTGAAAAATAATTACTTACGTCTATAACTCACTCCTGACGCATGTTTATGCGTTACCATAGCGACCAGAGAGGATGATTTTACTCTTAAATGTTAGCGCATTTCAGTAAGACGCTGCTAATAAAGTTACATAATTACACAGTGGTGTAATTCACGTTTATTATTATATTTACAAAATACCAGTTTTTGTGTTGGTCATATTTTATTTTGGTGTTTTTATCTGCGACAAATGCAGGTCCATGAAAATATTGTCTGACATTAAACCTGTCTGTGGTGCAAAAAAAGGTTGGGGACCACTGCCCTAGGGGAACCCTGTAGAGCAGTCTAGCATATTAACGTAGTCATAATGTAATTGTAGCAGACTAGCCTCTTAGAACATACACATAATGGTGAAAATAGAGACTTATTACTAATAAATAACTAATATTAATGAACAGACAGAAACAATCCTTCTATATAACCTTATTCACCCTAGATTATTAAAATTACAAACCATACCTCTTTGGATGAACACTGCAGCCTTTGATACATGATCTCCCCAAGTCGCCTAGCAGGACCATGAGCTCCTTGAGAAATCACTTTTTGTAGGATATGGTAGATTATTTTCTCAAGATAAAGTGGGCTTCCTGGTGCTGCAGAGTCCATGATCAAGTCATACCCCTTCATGGCCAGCTCCACCAGGCCCACAAGGTGCTCAAGATGCTCTGGCTGTAGAATTCCACTGCCAAGCTTCTGGTTGCATGCTCGAACAATTCGGTCACATATTGTCCGACTCCAGGAGACAAGACCATCATTTATGTGTCTCTGTAACACACGCAGGCAAACACAAACACCTTAAAGCAAGGTATTTCAAATGGGAAGTTTGAGTTACATACATCAAACTAAATAAATATATCTTTTATACCTTCAACTCATCGTGAAGAATGACAGTGTCCTTTGCAGATGATATCCGTTGGACATACTCATCTGTTTTTAGACATTTCATTCTTTCTTCACAGCTTTTTCTGCAAAAGTAAACTCTTCAATTAGGTACTAAAATAAATAAATATTATACATATATATATATATATCTGAGCTTAAAGAATGTTTATTTCACAGTCATATCTGGTACACTTAATACAAAGAAATGCAAAAGAATAGGTGGCAAAAAATAATAAGCCCATAAAGAAATATTATTAGTGACTTTGATTTAATAACTAATGTACCTTTCTTTAAAGAACAAAAATGACAGACACGCACTGATATGGCCCAGTATAAGGCAAGCTAGTGTAGCGTGCTTGGTAATTTGGCATAAATGTTAAGGTTAATCTTTAGACTAGCCCCTTTGAAGACACATCGTACCTCCACAAATACAACAGTAGCTGCAGACTGCCCCAAAAAGTGAGTGTGTTACTAAAATAAAGCGGGACGACACTATAAAACGCTTGATAAAAGCGCTACGTGTTTTGCTGTTTAGCTAAGACTAGTTAGCGTTAGCAACCCTAGCTAATAGACACCCAAAATTAAAGTTTTCGTTAGTTCTGCCTGGTATTTAAGGTTACACCGGGCAGTTGTCGGAGTACATCTCGTTAAAATCTAATTTGATTAACTTAATGGTAACGTTACCTCAGAAAAGAAAGGTAACGAACTAAAGATATAAACATTCGGCCCAGAAAGGTCAATAACGGTAACGGTAAAGTTACCTCAGAAAATAAAGGTAACGAGCTAAAGATGTAAACATTCGGCCAAGAAATGCCAATAACGCGGTGTCGGTGAGCTGGTCACTTACCGCACTGCGAAGTGCTAATCTTTGTTAGGCGAAAAATATACCCGTCGTTTACACAAATTAACTCTACACACCTATTGCCGCAATTTAGACTACAACCGTGCACGCGACGCGCACTTATTCAAAATAGCGCACAGCCTATCGGGAAATGTCAAAATGCATTGTGGGTATTGTAGTGCATGCTGCCAAACGTCAACGCCTCTTCCTGAGCTGTAAACGCAAGCAAATGTAGAGCTTCTCCCAGCGTTTTTAAAATAACACATAATCTCCTCCTGCTTATTGTATATTTAAATCGGATAATATTAATATTGTAATACTGGGGTTTGTTTCTTTACATTAAAAACTGTTTAATGGTTAAATCATATAAGTATGAGCCCTGTCATTGAAACCTCTTACATTGTAATTGAAATTCTGTGTAATTAATGTGAAAACATTTAGTAATTTTTTTGTACTTTCTTGTATTTTGGGGGCCTGTATGCAAATCACCTTCTTGCTGTTAGATGGCAGCACTAACCACTGCACTGTTGTGCCACTTACCCAACCACCTAGGAGCACTCGAGCAACCTACTGTGAAAACACCCTGATAAACAACCACCTAATAAAACCTGGCAACTGCAAACAACTGCTGGTACTGCTGCACAGCAAACACTGAACTTTCTATTGAGAAATGAATCTTTCTAGTTTTAGTTTTGCATTGCATATAAGTAACATATTATGTGTAAGATTAGAGTGATATCTACAAGAACATCACATTACATAAATAATGGGTAATTACAGTATATGTATGTTATTTTACAATTTGATATAATGTAATACAAGCTTTATCTTGAAATAATCTGTTAAAAACATACACATTTTAAAACATATTTATATACAGAGCTGTCAAGTAACGAAGTACAAATACTTCGTTACCTTACTTAAGTAGAAATTTTGGTTATCTATACTTTAGT
>JBBIGC010000104.1:14229321-14243542 GCA_037576955.1 Lepidarchus adonis
GTGTGTGTGTGTGTGTGTGTGTGTGTGTGTGTGTGTGTGTGTGTGTGTGTGTGTGTGTGTGTGTGTGTGCGCACACAGGGTCAGTCTGGTTTCAGAGGCCGTTCAGGTTTGCCAGGAAAATATGGAACAGGTGGCAGTATTGGCACAGGAGGAAAAAAAGGTGCCAAAGGTGAAGCTGGTCTTATTGTAAGTAAAACATTATCCAATAAAATACACAGTAACCACTGTCCACTATTCGTTATACACTATGCACTTTACATTACACTCTGTCCACTGTCAGGGGTCCAGTTGGAGCTGAAAAGAGGAGACTATGGGCAAGACAGGCTCCATTTGAGACCCATTTATTGTGAAAATCAACACAAAAACTCCTAACAGTAATTCTCAGAATGATATACACAATCATACATTCACACAACTAGCATGAACAAAATAAATCAATGCTCTCACAGCAGGCAACAGACACAACAAGGAAATAAATGGGGTCTGGTGAAATCATGTGAAGCGGGTAGCAAAGCGGAAGGTCTCGTGGAGAATGTAACCAATAAGGCAATAAGAACAGCACAGGGAGACATCAGATACAGATGGAACAGATAACAGGCCTAACACAGGAACAACAATGGGGTTGCAGGAATGGCACAGGAAGAAAGACAGGGAGACACAGGTATAGCAAATTATAAGCTTAGGTGAAGTGAAATTTTGTCATTGTGAACACACCATCACGAAATGTGACCTCACACATGTGCACATGTGATTTAACCCATCACATGTGCACACTAGGAGCAGTTGGGAGCTATTAACAGTTCCCTGCGGAGCAGTGAAGTATGGACAGACCTCAGTGGTGCCTAGACTGGGACTTGAACCTGCATTCTTGTTGTTAACAAGTTGTGTTAACAATTCCTAACCCACTAGGCCACCATTGCCCCAAAGCTGGATTGAACCCTGGAACTCATACATTTTTTTAAATTAATTTAATTTATTTTATTTTCCCTTATATTCCCACAAGGGGGAAATTTCTTCTCTGCATTTAACCCATTACACGTGCACACGTGGAGCAGTGGGCAGCCGTCAACAGAGGTGACCGGGGAGCAGTGAAGTGGGGACGGTATCTTGCTCAAGGGTTCCTCAGTGATGCCCGGGCTGGAACCTTTTGATCCCAGGGGCAATGACCTACCCACTAACAACCCAGGAAAACCATTAGGACATGCGGGGAAATTACTGGGGTGTGGAAACTAAAAACAATGGAGAAAGGGAAAGATGGCCTAGGAATGGCCATTACAGTCTAAGATACATTTTGCCCTTTTTGCAATACATTACACACTGTCCATCGTTATTTTTCAGGGAGAACCAGGGAGTATGGGGCCTCCAGGCACAGCAGGTCCTGCTGGACAGGCTGTAAGTCTTTAAGTCTCTTAAAAGTTTGAAATAAGTGTTCTAAATCTTCCTAGATTCATGTCAGTTAGCATTTGGTATCTACTATCTACTAATGCAGGGTTTATCAGGAAGCATAGGTTTGTCTGGAAAAAATGGATTTCATGGGTCAAAAGTAAGTCTTGTTTTATTATTATTATTATGACATATTGTAAATATATATGTTAAAAGGTAATAGCCATGCAAAGATGCTATCAGTTGTTTGAAGCAAACCTAAGCTTGCAGATGTTTCTTATAGGGAGATTTTGGAGAAAGAGGGAAGCTTGGGGCTCATGGCAAGAAAGGACCAGTGGTAAACTTTTTAATCTTTGAAGCAACACACATAAATAAAACTTTATCATAGGGGGACAATGTAATGGCCCTTATACTGGCATATACAGTCATGTGAAAAAGTTAGTAAATATAGATATTTCATCTCAGTGTTAATAATACTGGGAGATTTACGTAATACAACTAATAAATTAAAACTGAATAAAGGACATTTCAAAATATTCTACTCAAATCAGGCACATGTGCAATTGATTAGATAGTTGTTACACAGAATTTTAAAGGAGGTTTGCCCTATTTAACCCTCATACATTTAGTTTGGTGTAGACCTGACTATTGAGGTAAGTGTGAACATCATGGGGAGATCGAAAGAGCTGACTGAGACTTTCAGAAAGAAGACTGTAGCAGCTTATTTGTCTGGTAAGAGATTTAAAAAGATGTCAAAAGAAAAATCAGCCATTACACTGTCTGCAATATGGATTACAAGACAAGATTTCCAGAACTTCCAATACAACTGCCAACATGCCCAGGTCTGGCCATGTATAAGTAAATTCACAGACAGCAGACTGCAAGATGCCAAAATACAGTAAGTCCCCCAAAACCCATCACAGGGCCTACAGCAGGCTCTTGCTACTGGTGGTGTGAAAGTGCATGCCTTATATTCAGAAAAAGACTACACAACTTTAACTTACATTGACGTTTCCTCTCCAAGTGACTATATGGTATTGTAAACATATCATCACACACAGTGCACCACAATGAAATGTGACCTCTGCATCACATGTGCACATATGGAGCAGTGATGGTACCTTGCTCAAGGGTTATCTCCTAGGTCCCCAGGTCAGGACTTGAACTTGCAACCTTCACTGGCAAAGTCCTAACCATTAGGCCACCACTGCCCCTTGAAGAGAAACATTAAGGCCAGAATGAAGTTTGCCAGAGGAATGTAGACAAAGACCACAATTTCTGGAGTAATGTTCTTTGGATAGATGAGCCTAAAATTGAACAATTTAGACACCAGAACAGAAGACATATCTGGTTTTTACAGCATTCCAGGAAAATAACTTAACTGTGAAGTATGGAGGTGGAAGTGTCATGGTTTGAGGATGCTTTGCTGCAGCAGGACGTGGCCAGCTCACCTTCATAGAACCTACCATGATTTCTACCATGTATCAGATGCATGCAACATGCAAAAACATCTGTAAGAACATTAAAGCTGAAGCAGAACTGGACCCTGCAACACAACAATGACCAAAAACATACCAGTAAATCCACCAAGGACTGTCTGAAAACAAACAAAAAAAATAGAATCCTGGAGTGGCCGAGTCAAAGCCCAGATCTTAATCCCATTGAGATGCTGTGGGATGACTTGAAACAGGCTGTACATGCAAGAAACCCCTCAAACATCTAACAGCTAAAAGAATTCTGCATTGAGGAGTGTTGCAAGCTTTCCTCAGACCGATGTGAGAGACTTGTGTCTCACTGCATATATTTCAGCCAAAGGGGGCAACACTAGCTTTTATTTTTTTCCTGTTAGAATGCACATTTTTGTTGATATATTTTTCAATTAATAAATCAAGTTTATGTTTTGTTGTTGACTTGCAATTAAAACAATTTCTGTTCCAGAGAAAAATAAAAACATTATTAGACATCGATATGTAAACTTTTTCACATGACTGTATGGATAAGTGTCAGTTTTGTACCAGCCATTGTGAACTGGGAGTGTGTACAAAAATACAAATATTTCAAAATATTTAATTTGCAAGCAACTGATGTAAAAGTGTCTATTTGAAACTGCAAAGAGAAACACCTTAATCTAACCATTCAAATAAAGGCTGTTTTTCATGTGTGTGTTTAGCAACATGTGTATTTACCTTCTTTTTTTCCTCTTTCTTAGCTCTGATTGGCTGTTGCATTGTTTAATTATATTTAAGACCAACTCACATTCATGAACAGGTCACAATAAGATTGTGAACATTAGTTGCAAGGGGCAAATCTGGGTTGAATTCAAGCTAAAAAGTGTAGGCCCATATTTAGTTTTAAAGATTCAAAAGAGTTTTATGTTCAATACAGCAGTATACATAGTCCACAGTGTATTGAAATGCCATTTCACACAGCTCCCAGCCCATAGTCCATTTATTTTAAAAAATCTAACATAAAACATATAAAATATTTAAGAATAGATATTTGCTCAGATTTTCCATTTTGTACATGCACAAAAGACCAATTACTCTCAAATATTGTTCACAAATCTAAATCTGTGTTACTGAGCACTTCTCCTTTGCTGAGATAATTCATCGCACCTCACAGATGTGAATATCAAGGTGCTGATTAGAGCATGAATATTACACAGATGTGGATTAGACAGACCACAATAAAAGTTCACTCTGAAATGTGCAGTTTGATCACACAGCACAATGCCACAGATGTCACAACAATTGAGGGAGCATGCGATTGTCTACTGATTGCAGGAATGTCTACCAGAGCTGTTGCCCGTGAAATTAATGTCCATTTCTCTACCAAAAGCCGTCTCCAAAGGTTGTTCAGAGAATTTGGCAGTACATCCACCCAGTCTCACAACCACAGACTACGTGTAACCACACCAGCCGAGGACCTCCACCTCCAGCATGTTCACCTCCATGATCGCCTGAGACCAGCCACCCGAACGCTGCAGCAACAACTGGTTTGCAGAACCAAGGAATTTCTGCACATGCTGTCAGAAAGTCAAGTCAAGTCAAGTCAAATTTATTTATACAGCGCTTTTTACAACTGACGTTGTCACAAAGCAGATTTACAGAGTTTATAGAATCCGAGTCCGAGCCCCCAATGAGCAAGCTAAATTGTCTCAGGGAAGCTCATCTGCAGCTCATTGTCCTCATCGGGGTCTGGACCTGGCTGCAGTTTGTCATTGTAACCGACTTGAGTGGCAAATGCTCTCATTTGATGGCGTCTGGCACCTTGGAGAAGCGTCCTGTTCACGGATGAGTCCCGGTTTTCACTGTTCAGTGGATGGAGTGGTCCATGGTGGTGGTGGGGTTATGGTTATGGGCAGGCGTATGTTATGGACAATGAACACAGATTTTATTGATGCATTTTGATGCACAGAGACACTGTGACGAGCTCCTGAGGCCCATTGTTGTGCCATTCACCCACAACCATCACCTCATGTTCAACATGATAATGCATGGCCTCACATTGAAGGATCTGTACACACTTCATGGAAGCTGAAAACATCAGTTCTTTATGGCCAGCGCACTCACCGGACATGTCACCCACTGAGCAGATTTGTGATGCTCTGGATCAGCATATATGACCATGTGTTCCAGTTCTTGCCAATATTCAGCAACTTCACACAGATATTGAAGAGGAGTGGACCAACATTCCACAGGCCACAATCAACAACCTGATCAGCTCAATGTGACGGAGATGTGTTGCACTGCTTGAGAAAAATGGTGCCACACCAGATACTGGCTGGTTTTCTGACCCCCCCAGTACAAAAATTGTGCACATTTCAGAGTGGCCTTTTATTGTGGGCAGTCTAAGGCACATCTGTGCAATATTCATAGTCAGAACCTTGATATTCACACCTGTGAGGTGGGATGGATTGTCCCGGTAAAGGAGAAGTGCTCACTTACACAGATTTAGATTTATAAACAATATTTGAGAGTAATGGGTCTTTGTGTTTGTAGATGCTTCAGATCTTTGAGCAAAATGGGAGCAAAAAAGAAAGTGTTGGGTTTATATTTTTGTTCAGTTTATATAAAAGAGAGAATACACACTTAAATACATGACTAAAGTAAAGTACATTAAATATGCATGACCTATAAATATATTTTAAAAATACATATAACACTCTAACAGTTTACTGTGTGTAAATGGTATGTGCAAGACATTGTACCAAGTGTATTGTTTTATTTAGGATTTTGCTACAAGACAAGACAGACAGGTGCAAAATGAGCAGGTGTAAATGATCTTAATTTGTGCAATTTAATATATTTTATCTTTAGTTGTAAACATTGCATTGGTGTTATTTTTATTAAATGTATTATCACACAGTGTAATGCAAAGGTAATCAGTAATCAAAAGCCAATTTATTATCAACTGTGCTGACAAAGCATGACAAGGGGAATTATAATGTCCATTACAGTGGAGGGGTTAATGAAGAATGTTTTAAAACGTATCTTTATCAGCATTTTAATATTATGTTTATCAGGGCTTTTTTGGCCAAAATGGAAAGAAAGGCGAAACTGGAAAAAGTGGCAAAAATGTAAGTTTTCTTGGTAGGCTTTATTAACGATTCATTATCCATTAGTCAGGCTCAGATATTTGGACATTGATTAATGTATTATTATTTTGCTACTTACCACAGCATATTGGAATTAAATAATGCATATACAAAGACAATCAAAAAGACATCCGTTTTTAGGTTGGGGATTTTTTGTTGCCAATGTAGATGAATGATGTAATAATTACACTCATTTTCATTAACTGTCCTCCTCATCTTCTGGGTAGCTGTACAGTTGGCTGCTCAGCTGTTCTGTGTATGCCATTCCTTAAATATTTCACTTGTTGTATATAAGGGGCGTTTTATTACAGTCACTCATGTTCACATTCACTCGACGTTCACAATGGGGGAATTTACACAATAATTTGGGTGTGTCTAGACCTCTGTGGTGGAGGCTCTGCCGAACCCCTGAGACCAACTCGAACCCAGATCGAACCCAGGTTAAGAACCACTGGTAGACCCAACGGTTAACCTTACAGTGACTCCTGCTTAACATGGAGGGGATGGCGATTTCCTCTTCCAGGCTCCACGTGGGCATTTCCGAGGGCCATACTCCTCCACGCGGGCAGGCTGCAAGCACACACATAAAAACAAAGCATGTTAAAAGGGGGAAAAGGGTTAAAAGAGATGGGATGGGTTGGCCCAAGTGCTACCAAACTAGTTGTACAGGTGCGTCATGGTCAGAGCATCACCAAGAAATAAATGTCGCATCTAGTGACTTCAGACATCAAGCTATCAATGGCTTCAAATGACTTGCAGCCAAGTATTAAAAAATGAATTTAATTTATAATAGATGCTCTGATATTTTTATGAACAACTATTTTCTGTATTCTCCGTAATTCTGTATTCTGTGAACGGCTTCTGCCTACTTACAATTTATGAGCTGCCATATCAAACACACAGATAAGCAGCGTAGTTGGCAGTGAAGGCAAAGGAATCTGTCCAAGCAAAATTAAACTAATTTCCTCAGAGATTTTTCTTCAGGGATGTATTCATGGTCAGTTTACCGCAGGAGTCGCACACTCAAGAAGCTGTCTGCAGGCGAAGGCGAGGACTATAGACGTGGATGTCACGCATATATATATATATATATATATATATATATATATATACTAAAAACTTTTTAAAAATTCAATGTTAAAGTATCACCTCAAACTCAAGATAACTGTATAACAAAATAAACAAAAATAAAAATAAAAATATTATTAATAAATCTTTTTTTTTCTTATGTCAAAGCCAAACAGAAAAGAAAGAAACACAAAAAGAAGGCTGAAGAGCTGCGTGTGGCTCCGGAGCTGCTCTACTAGTATAAGTACTGCTGTGCCTTTTATCTGTGAAAGTTCTGTGGTTGAAAGTTCTTGTACAGCTTTTTCCTGTGTCATTTCTCAGTCATTAACCTTAGTGCTTAATTTCCAAGTTTCTTTTTTCTGTTGGATTTCTTGTTTTGTTGTCATTTAATAATATTTAAACTTTTCCTTCTTTGCATTACATTAAAGTTCAATTATTTTTGAGCCCCTAAAATGAGTGGATTTGTGTATTAAAATAGCTGTAATTCCTATTCCATTCAACATCCTGCTTGAATATAAATACCATCAAATTAAAGCTAGAAGTCTTTAAGTTTACAGTATATTCATTATTTAATTCATTATTTTAACTCCAACATGCTGTGGTAGACATTTAAAATAACAATAACATTGTCAACATCCAGATACTTTTGGACCTGAATGTATAAGCTTGACCGTTATAGGAACTTGCTATGGAATAAGTTATTGTTCTGCTGTTTGTAAGTTTAAAGTTGGATCAGTTTATTTTTTTTAAAGACAACATGGCATGTGGTTGGTGGTTAAAGGGTTAAGCAATGTCATTGAACCATTTTTGTATCTATTTTTTAGGGCTCTTTGGGAGCTCCAGGATCTAAGGGTCCTCCTGGAGGGAAAGGCAGTAGAGGATTAACTGGACTGCCGGGATCTACAGGAAATGAAGGTCAGTCAGGGTCAAAGGTGAGTGACGAGTCCAATTTATGTTTTGTAATGAGTGGGGAATCAAATAAGATCATAATTTGAGAGATGAGGTGTTCGCATATCTTTCACATAGGGGAAGAGTGGTGTTCCAGGACCTAAAGGCAGGAAAGGCATTGCTGGAAAAGTGAGTTAAGTTTGATAATGATTCCTGTTTACTTGCTATTTTCTTTTACTGGTTCTGTATGCAATTGTAAGTACTTATTTTATTTCATATATAGGATCGTGAATAAATTATTGACAGCTTATTTGTTGGGAAAATGAAATACATTTATTAAATTAGTTATTATTACTGAAGGGAGCAAGAGGGCCAAAAGGAAAACGAGGCTCTCCCGGCATACCAGGAAAACCTGTAAGTATCACTGTTAGGTGAGACACCCGTTTTTCTTCAAATGTACTACAGGGATTGCATTTGGGTTTCTGCCCAAACAGGAGGACTTTAATAAGTCTGTCTGTAGAGGTGAGACTAGCCTCTACCCTTTAGGTTAGATTGAGAATATAACCTGGATGCAGAGGTGGCAACCATGTGTAAAAGGAAGGGATGTCCCACAAAAGATAGAGTCCTAGAGGAAACAAGAACAAAAGAGACAAAGAATTGTTGAGGAAACGAGCAAGGGGAACAAAATGGACTGCTCCAAGTTCAAACGCAAACCCTAGCATGATCCTTATTGGATATCAACCAAAATGATGCATATGGAAAATTAATGTGGGGCTGACAGTGTAGAAAAAATTTGAAGAATTTTTTTGTAACTTAATTTTGTTTTGTTCTATAATATTTTATTGCTTTTTCCTCTATTTACTTAATTTTTAAAGGATTGCCTTAAACTATTTTTTATTTTCTGTAACACTATTTTAATCTCACTTTTCTTTATGCTCTATGCATCTTTGTAAAGCACATCTGTGTATGAGAATGTGCTATATAAATAAACTTGCCTTGCCTTAAAACTTACCATTCAGAAGATTGACTTAAAGACCATAGTCTTATGAAATCAGATTGAGTGTCTAATTAATGTTAGTGTATCTGGTTAATGTTTTAGTTGCTTGATGATAATGCATAATTAATCTTTTTTCAGGGACTCAGTGGCACAGATGGTTTGCTTGGAGTTGTTGGCAATGAAGGAGACCCGGTGGGTTGAAGATTAACTTTATTGATTAAGTATGATTAAATTATATGTTCTGTGTATTTTAAACCACAGGATGTAATAAGCCTAAAAAATTATGATATGGTTTGGAATGGTAGCCAAAATGGTTTCCACAGACATTATTACAAAATACATCTGGTTTGACACTGCATTGACTTTCATGATGAGATCAACGTTACAGTTACTTTCTGTAACTGACAACCCTTCCATGCAGTTAATGGGCCACTGCACCAACATCCCCATGGCAGCCAAAATTTCCTATAGGACCTTGCCAATGATTTGGGGATTTTTTCTTTGGAGTCTTATCAGATTTTGTATTAATCCAAACATTCTCCTTATCTTCTATTTCTTGATGCCATTCCTGACCATTAAAATTACTATCAGGGACAATTCAGAATTCTTTTCTTCAGTGGTGCCTGGGCTGGGACTTGAACCTGTGACCTTCCAATCTCAAGGCCCTAACCACTAGGACACCACTGCTTTATGTTTTTGAAGCGTACACTATGATTTTGCCACAAAGGCAACCTCTTACTGCATTTTGGAAAATATCTCAACTTTTCTGGAAATTAGAAAGCTAGTGGACTGACCAGCAGGGAGCTTAACCGTTCAGATTTTATCATGTTTTATTTACTTTGTAAGTAAAATTGTTATTTTATGGTAATTCCTTGGTATTTATCTACTCATAAGTATTTATTTACAGGGCGATAATGGTTACGTAGGAACCCCAGGAAGACCTGGACAGCCTGGCAGCCCAGTGAGTGGGTGGATTTTTAAAATTTCATTTGCCTAAAATGTAATTAATTAGATACATTTGTTAGATTAGTTACATTTCTTAGTTAAACAGTAGAAGTAAAAGCTGTATCTGTAAATGTGTTAAACCGCTTTAACTGTGTAACTCACACAGGGCCCTGCTGGAGCTCCCGGGACTCAGGGGAAGCACGGAGCAACTGGGCCAAAGGTACTCTCAATAGACAGTTTGAAAATAAAGCGTTTTGAGTCATGTCTGCACAGATTATCATCATGACTATCATCAACTTCACCCAAAGGGTTTCTCTGGAGACACAGGAAAACCTGGCCCTTCAGGACCTTTCGGACCAAAGGTCAGAACTCTTGAGAACTATCAGAGCTTATCATATTGTGTACATATATTAAATTCAGATTTCTCATATGTTTTTTAATGTAGGGAATTCCTGGACTTGGGGGTGAAAAGGGAAGTTTTGGTCCTCTGGGATCAAAGGTACCTCTGGCTTATTCAACCAGGGCTAAATTCACAAGCTGGATTGTTTTATAGAATTGAACCCTTTCTATAATTGTAACTTTTCATAAAATCCATTTCTATTCAGGGACTTCCTGGTATTAATGGCCTGCAGGGACCTGTAGGACTGCAAGGACAGAAGGTATTTTTTACTTGTGTATATAAGCATCAAGCATGATTTTCTACTGGCCTTAACAATCCTTCTTTTGAATTTTGTTTCTCCCTTGGCAGGGCAAGCAAGGGCTTCCAGGACCTGTGGGCCCACAAGGGCCAAAAGGTGCACAGGTAACTAATCACATGTACTGTTTTTAATAGCAGTTTAGTAGCAGTGTGTGTTTCAGTTTTTTTCTCTTGTTGTATTGTTTCAGGGTGATGTGGGCCCCCGTGGTCCTCCAGGCCAACAAGGATCCCCTGGTGTTCTTGTGAGTTATTTAACCATTTTTATGATTATTTATTTCTGTAGTAATCAAACTACACTAACCAAAAGTCCTGGTTTTCCTTCACAGGGTCTTTATGGACAGAAGGTTAGCGTTGTCCCACTAAGGAGGTTTTTCATTTTATTTTTCATTTCATCTTTTAATTTCACTTTGTTTTAATCTTGTGGGTCTGTTGAGTCTAAAAGACTGGACAGTAACATTCCAGGCCTATTTCAGGCTGCAGGGTGTTGCAGGGGTCACTGGCTGTCCTAGATATCTGGGGACTGTACTAATGTTAGCTTCTGTTCTCCACATATAAGATAAGATAAGATAATCCTTTATTGTCCCACAAGTGGGAAATTTTACAATTTCACAATTTCACAATATAAATTACTGTGTTATAAAATTCAGTTTAAAAACCTTGAATCATTTATCGTGAGGATTTCTATTATTTTCTGAATTAATATACAGTGTAGACTAAAAACACTATAGACATTATAGGCTTTCAAAAGTATCAAAATGTGAAAAAACACACAAAAGTAAATTTTCAAATAGACTTTGTACTTACAATTTTGCAACAAAAAGAAGCTAAATTTAAGTTTGTTCCTTATATATGGTGTATTTTCTATGGGAAAATAAATAATACTCAATTGAAACCTTAAAATCTTGAAAACAAATTTTTTTTCTTAAATCTGTGAAAAAATCGGTGATACAGTATGTTTATTAATGTGAGTCTTTAACAAAATACAAAGAAATGTCGTTTTTAACACTGGCTACTTTTAAAGGAAACTTTCACAGGCATGTTCTATATCAAACTACTGCACATGCAATGGTGAATCTCTTGAAGTTACTTATGTCACTTGATTTGTCTGCACATAATGTTTGGTTATGTTATAACTGTCAGCCATATTCCACCACCAGGGCCCTGTGGGCAGACATGCACAGACAAATGACTCATTTAAGAGTTTAATGTTCGGGCAGTATAGCCATTGGATAGTTTTGACTATTTGACTGTATATGATTATGATCATTGACTAATATGATCAGTTTCATGTTTAGGCTACATATGGATTAATCACAGATTAATATATTGGAATTATTACCATGTCGCCACATTTTTCATCGAGAATGTGATTCTTTATTCTTAAGTTATATATATTAATATACAAACACTTATTGTTCCTCAACCCAACACCTACGTACATAATACATTAAATATTTTAGCACTATAATAACATTTCATAAATAACAGGTTACTACAGTCAAATGACTGCAGGTTTACTAACCAACTTATTTTGTATAAACAAACTTAGAATTTAATGGCTACAACAAACTCAACAAAAGCTGGGCAGAGGCATGTTTACCATTGTGTTACATTACTTTTTTTAAATTACACTATTCAAGCATTTTGGGGGTGAGGATACTAAATGAAGTAGTTTTCAATCAGAAAATGTATCCATTTTTGATCTATAACTTTGGCTGCCCAACAGTCCATGGTCATTGTTGTCTGATTCTCCTCTTAGTTATGAACCATATATATTCAACGTTTTTGTAATTGGGTTTTATTAATAATGTTTTGTTTTTGATAACTCTTGAATAAATGTGCATTTTTATTATAACTTCATTCTCAGTGTCAAAGTCTTTACAGATTTTGAAACAACTGTTATGTTTATGGTTTTGCACACATTACTACTAATCTACTAAACCTTAAATGAGTTGAGCACTACAGTAGAATCCTATTATAATGATTTCATACATTTTTAATTGTATTGTTTGGGGTAATTCTGTCACTGTTTTGCACTAAATACTGTAATGTTGATTGGTTCTCTAAATCTAATCACCATAAACAGGGAATGAAGGGTGTTGGTGGAGTACCAGGACCAAAGGGTGAGAGAGGGAAGAGAGGAGAACCGGTATGCAGGACTAGCATCTACCTGAACAGTTTAAGAAAATTTAATAATATTAATAATGAATAGTAAACTACTGTGATCAGCATTTTGATGATGAAATCTTGTAGCAAGTGTAGGACTGTGTAGTAACACGTGCTTTCTTACCCCATCATGTTCTTCTTCAGGGGAAACCTGGTATTTCTGGCTCATGGAAACATGGAAGGCAGCAAACTCCACATAAAAAAAGACCACAAGTTAGTATAAGGTTGTTCAAGGACATTTGTTTTCTTTATCATTTTTAAAAATGCAGGAGAAATCATAAGCGTCATATCTCTTTTCTTCTCCAGAAAGCAAAGTTAAAATCTTTGAGAACACGGAGATATTCGAGCTTTATTGAAACCGATGATGAAAGTTCTCTAGAGTTTGGCTGGCCTCAAGAGAGCACAGACAGCCTCGCCTGCACCTGCAGAGAGTTAGGCCTAATGCATCCACATCTTCCTGATGGTGAGTCTTGTTTCCCTTAAGATCACTTTTATTTCTGCCACAAGGCTTTCCACAAAGATTGTATGAGGAAAACTAAAAATCTTACAGTAGATTCTGTGTAAAGCTGCCTAGCACATTGTTTGTAAATCTGTAAATTGTAAATCATTATAAGCAATTCAGCACAACAGTACACTTTTACCCCATTATGAGGCTTCCTCCATCATTATTTTTTTAATAAAACATATAATAATAATAATAATAATTTTGCAAAATTAACACAACAGCAAGAGCAACAAAAAAATTAAATAGTATCTATTAAAGTTTAAAAAAAGCAATAATAATAATAATAATAGTAATAGTAGTAGTAATAATTGTTCTTGTTCTTGTTGTACAAATTCTATTTCCATAAAAGGATACTTTCAGAAATGCAATAAAAACTAAAATCTCTGATATTTTAATTTAGTGTTAAAAATATGAATTACCGGTACACCAGTTTAGAAGTCTCTGGCTGTGCCAACAAGGATGGGTTGCAGCTCACCTCTTGTGCTGAAATTTTCTAGAGAATTGTTAGCTCAAAAAAATGTTCCTTAATGCAAGACTTTGCGAATTTATGTCTGTCAGCATCTACAGTACATAATATTGTGAAAAGATTCAGAGACAAGTGTGTTCATAAAGGACAAGGTCAGGAACCACTTTTGAATTTGTATGATCTCACATAGCCTCCCAGGCTCTGGAATACTTTGGAAAACCATTGTCACAACACAATTAGTCGTTGAATCTAAAAAAACAAGGTAAAACAGTATTTTGGAAGTATTATGTAACATTGTTTCTAATGTGTACAGGGCTCACGCTCTTTTGGTTTAAAACCGGTGCTCAGCAGAACGATCAGCAGATCTTACTTAGAGCCGGTGGTACCTCTGTAATATTTGCATAATACTGTTTCATATTGCATTTCTTGATTCAGCAACTAACCGTGTTAAGTTTTCCGAAGTACTTCCAAAGGCTGTTCTTAATCAGGCTGTGCTGTCAGAGTTGTGT
>JBBIGC010000104.1:14251058-14261864 GCA_037576955.1 Lepidarchus adonis
TCTCCCAAACCTGTGGTTTCTAAATTTTAAAAAATGAACTATATTTATTTATTTATTTATTTATTTATTTATTTATTTATTTATTTATTATAGTATCAAATACTTTGTTTATTCTTTATAGACCTACTTTAGTTTTCAAAGCTGTGTTGATGTAATAGATACAGTATACGGTTTAACATTGTCTTGCTGAAATATTCAAGGCCTTCCCTAAAGAAAACATGAATTAGAGCAAATGTTGCTCTAAAACCTGTATATGCCTTTCAGCATTGATGATGCCTTTCAAGATGTCCAAGATATTTAAAGTCTTTGCAATTTTACAATAATTTTTACCAAATTATTCTGAAATTGTTCTCCAATATGTCATTTCTATAGATTGGTGAACATCTGCCCATCTTTACTTGCCTTACTCTGCCTCTCAAAGATGCTCTTTTTTATAGCCAGCCTAGTTGCAAAAAGTTCCTCCAGCTGTTTCTTTTTAGTTCTATGTACTTTTTTGTTATGGAATTTAAAATGAGCTCATATATTTAATGTTATAGTAACATGTCTCACTTTAACACTGGAAATAAAAATAAAATGCAAAAAAACTGTAAATAAAATACAGGCTAATGAGAAATTACATTCTGTATTAATTTACATTTTACACAATTTCAGCTTTTTCAGAATTGGAGTTATACGTCATTCTGGATCATTTTTATTGTTCATCGTACAGTATAAAGGGCGGCAGTAGTAGAAATAATAGATTTGTTTTTGGTTGGGTTTAGTTTATAAAAGTTTGTGAAACAGAGACTAAAATACACTGTGTTGTGTCCCTGATGAAACTTTTTGTCTGTCTGAAAAACTAAATATCGTGAAAACATCTGGAGATATTTTACACTTAAAAATCCATTTAAAATAAAGCGAAATTTAGTCTCTTAGTGTAATTATTTTAACGAAGAAAAAGGAAACACGTCATCACTTTAAAAAAATGTAACGTGTGTAAGATATAACGTAAAATCAGATTGGAGTTAATACTGTGAATCTTGTATTTTTTCGTTTTAGCCACCTAGCCTCCTGTTCTACTGAAGAAAAGAAAGAAGAGTTACACTTACCATGTTTTTCTGTGAAGGCTCCGTGTTGGAGATAAAGTCTCGCGACCTGCAGATCAGCCCTGGAGTCCTCGTGTGATCACATGACTAACCGCTGTTTCCATAGCGACAGTAGCTTCACCCTGTACCTCAGAGCAGCTAGCTTCTCTCACTGTAGCACCAACCAGCTAGCCTCACTTTCCTTTATTTATACACGACGAATTCCGGGTTTACAGACGAATAAAATGATTTTAAAATTGTTATCTACAATTGGAATATTTTTTAAAGTAAGTTTCAGCTATATAAAGGTCTTGTCACTGACAGCTAAAAACTGAAGAGGAATTTGTATCTCAACTGTTATGTGCTTTTGTGAGCAACAACACCCTTCTTCCTACAGGTGGGGGAATATTCTAGGTCATGACTTACTTTACACTTCTGCTTTATTTCCAGTCATGTTCGAGTAATAGTGTCAGAGCTTTTTATCAATATAGTGATTGAACTGCAGTTGCTGCAGATTTGTCAGCTGCACATCTATAATATCAATCTCCCATTCCACCACATGCCAAAGGTGCTCTGTTGGATGGAGATCTGGTGACACCTGCTGTGATTCTTTGCTGCTATAACCCATCTGCCTCAAGGTTCAACGTGTTGTGTACCAGAAATTATATTTTCTGGTATTATATTAATCTCAAACCAGTCTGCTCAATTTCCTTTGACCTCTGACACCAATAAGGCATTTTTATTCACACAGGTGCTGCTCACTGGATATTTTCTCTTTTTCTCTGTAGAGATGATTGCGTGAAAATCCTATTACCAGTCATTTAACTGGTCTTCACCACATCTAGATGCCTAAATCCATTGAGTTGCTGCCATGTGATTGGCTGATTAGCTATTTGCATAAACAATCAATTGAACAGGTGTGCTAAATGTGTGTGTGTGTGTGTGTGTGTGTGTGTTAGTGTATATAAATTAGTTTTTTTAGTTTAATATAATTAAGTAAAAATATTAAATTAGTAAAAATAAGTTATTATAAGTAATGTTGTACCTTTCTGCTAATTTTTTTTTTTAGTTTTTTCTATTTTGATACAGTATAAATGGCACCTAATATTTTCAAATTACTGAAAAATTTGAAATTTGTTCAAACTTCTGTTCCAACAGCAGCTATACATGTATGTAGTATGTTTGTATGTATATGTATGTGTATTTGCCCATATAGGATGTGATGAAAAAGGATAAAAAAAGTGTGATAAAGTGATGAAGGCATGTAAAGATGGTGAACTGAGCAAACAAATAATGAGATAATGAACAGTGAAGAGAAAGGAAGTGAGCATGCATGCATGCACACACCACACTGAGTGTATGTGGGTTTATATGTAAAACCAAACAAGGACTGAGTAAACGACATACATGGTAGAAACCACTTTTGTTTTACAGAAGCACCAGTGTGTGTCATTGCTTAGTTTTTAGACTGCTCCTCTCTTCTTGATAACACTTTCTAAAGTGGTCTTTTCTGAGATATCTAGGCTGATCTTGTATTTGGCCAGAATCTTCAGAATAGGCCTCAGCTTCAACCACCACTGAGTCTTGGGGATGCGATGCCTGGAGACAGAATCAGAGCAGAATCAGTTGTAACATCAACACACTAATATTGCGCAATAAAGCTATTGCACAATGACCTCCTCAGAAAAGAGAAATAACAAAATGCCAGAAATATCACTCACTCAAAGTCTGTGTTGGTTTTGAGCTCCGCAAGAGGTTGGAAGACCAAACCTCTCTTCCTCATGCCCAGCACACAGGCAGAGTCGGGTGTGTTGGCAAAGATACGACCTGCACAAGCATCCACAGTCAGACTGAGAGGCATGCTAAGGCAAATCCATTTATAAAACACATTAAAAAGGCCAGTTTGTTTAATTTGTAATGTATTTTCATTGGGCTCATGTATCCGAAAGAAATAGTTTTTGTTTTTGACACTGCGCCTTTAAAACTGATATGTGTATGTATGCATGGTTGAGGCCTTTACAAGTTTTGGAAAAAATAATCAGCAATTTCAAACAAACTTCCAGTCTAAAAACACATAAAAATACAATTCAGTGCCTTGAAAAATTCATACCCACGTTTTACCACAAACATACATCTATTTTATTGGGATTTAATGAGTAGTGTAGTGGATAATTGTGAAGTGGAAGGCAATTGATACTAATTAATATCTGAAAAGGGCAACAGGCAATTGTATTCAGTCCCCATAAGTTAATACTTTTTTGAATCACCATCTGCTACAATTACAGCTGCAAGTCTTTGGGATATGTCTCTACCAGCTTTCTATAGATTTACATTTAAAAAAAAAAAAATTTCAGAAGAAAAGCTCCAAATCAGTCAGTTTGGATGAAGCACATATGTGAACAGCAATTTACAATTATTGAGAGTCTCAAAAGGATTAAAGTCTGTTTTTTAACTGGGCCATTCTATCAAATGAATATTCCTTTATCTAAACCATTACATTGTAGCTCTTTCTGTATATTTATGGACATTGTCCTGAAGGTGAACTTTTGTGTGTGTGTGTGTGTGTGTGTGTGTGGTAGTGTATATATATATATTTTTTTTTACATATTTTTTAATATATTTTTTTTATATTAAAGTTTTTAATATAATTAAGTAACAATATTAAATTAGTAAAAAATAAGCTTTAAAAAATAATTATAAGTAATGCTGTACCTTTCTGTTGTATTTATTTTTGTAGTTTTTTCTATTTTGATACAGTATAAATGGTATAAATATAAAATAATATTTTCAAATGACTGAAAAAAATGAAATTTGTTAAAACCTCTGTTCCAACAGCAGCTATACATGTATGTAGTATGTTTGTATGTATATGTATGTGTATTTGCCCATATCGTATGTGACGAATAAGGATAAAAAAGTGTGAAAAAGTGATTTCAGCTTCTAACAGGTTTTCTTTCAGGATTGCTCTGTCCCTGCTAAAGCAAAGCATCCTCATAGCATGATGCTGCCACCACCATGCTTCACGGTAGGGATGGTTGTCTTCATGATGCTGTTTACTAACTAGTTCTCTAACAAACCTCTGAGGCCTTCACAGAACCGCTGTATTTATACTGAGAATGAATTACACACAGGTGAACTCTATTTACTAGTTGCACTTGATTTTATTTAAAAGGGCCTGAATCCAAATGCACACTACACTTGTCAGATTTTTATTTGTAAAATAAATGAGATGTCACTAACCATGTCTGTAGCACTCCTTCAGTTTATCAGTCAGCCACAACACTGCCTTAGCGCCCATCTTAGTTCCGAAGTTTCTGTCGAATGGTGTTGGAGTTCCACCCTGCCAGAGAGAGAGATATAAAGAGAGAGAGAGAGAGAAAGAGAGAGACTATAAAGTCAGAATACTTCTAGTATTTTAAAAGGAAATGTGCCACAATGTATTTTTAAGTAAGGCCATAAAGATCCACCTTTGTTTCCTTTAAAAATGGTGAAAATTTGTTTTAACATTCTACACCAATTAAAGGGATTTTCCTAGAACCTTTACATTATGGCCCATTTACAAAACTTCCATCCACAGATTTTTCTTAATGGAACTAAAAGTGGTTCTTTCATGGCATTAAACAAATGCCCCTTTTAAGCATTGCTATTAAGAGTGTACTAGAACCTGTTGCATGTGCCCCAGCACGTTTTTGCGGCAGTCAAAAACTCCTTTGCCCTCCTCCGTGTACAGGTTAAAGATGAAATCTGTGGTGTAATTGGAGTTACACCTCTCATTCCTGTGGTGAAATTAAGGAATAGTAATCAGCACAAACAAAACAAATGCAAAGCACCTAATATAAATAGATAATTTGATTTTTAAATGTTTTACAAATCGAACTTAAGAAGGATATGTTTATTAGGAAGCAAAAAAGAGAAATGCTAATTTCTTTTATGCTAATGCTAATGCTAAGATAAAAGAAATGTAAAGCAGACTCTTTTACTCTTTTAGTGTAGTGATACAGTAATGAAAACTGTAACCATTTAAAAAGAAGAATAGTCAGAAGTGATGGAAAAGAAAGTCAGAGATTGTGACCTGAGAATGAGGCCTCTTTTCACAGTGGTCTTCATCTTCTCCACCAAATGCTCAACGTTTATCTGCCAATTGCACTGCAATCTGTCATAACTTTGCCCATAATGCAACACTATACATTCAATACAGATATGTTTATCCTATAACTTTTTAAACTCTTTTTACTGGTATGAACTTCTTCCATTTGTCTATGTCTATGTTCATTTACCTCCAGGTCATGGATGCCAAAAGGTTCCTCGAAGATGTAGGCAGCATCAGCTCCTGCAGCAAGGCCTGCCATGGTTGCCAAATATCCACAATATCCCCCCATAGTCTCAATGATGAACACCCTTCGCTTTGTCCCAGCAGCTGATTGTTTTATCCTGTCACATGTCTTATATGCACACAAAGCTGGAGTTAGACTTGTGTGCATGTGTGACTAAGTGTGTGTTAGAATGAGTGTTCAGTATCTTTCTCACTGTTGTAATGGTGTTAAGAGCAGTATCGGCTCCAACGCTGAAGTCAGATCCAGGAACATTATTGGACACGGTGGCTGGAATAACGACAATGGGAATACACAATTCCTCATACTTCTCTCTACCATTTACCAACTCCAGACCTCCGACAAATGCCTGAGAGAGAGGAGGAAAAGGATTCAGAGATGCACCACTTCAGTAGTAATTCTTAAAAATGTATCTATCACCCCATGTGTCTGTAATTTGTGGCATGGTAGTGTTAGATAAGTGACAAGGAAAACAGAAATAGAGTAGTGTGTTTAACACTAGAAAGACTGACTGCAATTGACGCAAATCAAACAAATTCACTGCTATTTCTCATTGAAGTTCTTGCTAGAAAAATTCTGACTTCCATTTTTTATTCATTCTTGAACAAAACATGGAAACACAAACTAAATTGCTGGTGAAATGGGGATGTATGTATATAAACCTAGTAAGACTGAGGCGCATCAATTGATGCAATGTCATGCAAATGAATGAATCTATATAAGTCCTGTTGAAAAATAAATGATCGTCCAACTAAACGCAAACCGAATGGGATGGCATGTCACTGCAGGATGCTGTGGTAGCCATTTTGAATAATTCCTCAACAGTGTCACCAGCAAAACACCCCCACACCATCACACCTCCTCCTCCATGCTTCACAGTGAGAACCAGGCATGTGGAATCCATCCGTTCACCTTTTCTGTGTCTCACAAAGCGGTTGTAGCGTTTTATGGTTTTTGCGACTCAACTTGGGGACACAGTTAAAGTTTTTGCAATTTTCTGGACTGGCTGACCTTCATTTCTTAAAGTAATGAAGGCCACTCGTTTTTCTTTAGTTAGCTGATTGGTTCTTGCCATAATATGAATTTTAACCAATAGGGCTGTCGGCTGTGTAGTAAGCTGACCTCTGCACAACACAACTGATGATCCCAACCCCATTGATAAAGCAAGAAATCCCACCCTGATAAGGCTTCACACCTCTGAAGTGAAAACCATTTCAGGAGACGACCTCTTGAAGCTCATTGAGAGAAGCCAAGAGTGTGCAAAGCAGTAATCAGAGCAAAGGGCTATTTTGCAGAATATAAAACATGTTTTCAGTTATTTCACCTTTTTTTGTTAAGTACATAACTCCACATGTGTTCATTCATAGTTTTGATGCTTCAGTGAGACTCTACCAATGTAAATGGTCATGAAAATAAAGAAAACACATTGAATGAGAATGTGTGCCCAAACTTTTGGCCTGTACTGTATATATATATATATATATACTGCATATATATGTACTGTATATATAAATACTTATTGTTAAAACCTCTGTTCCAACAGCAGCTATACATGTATGTAGTATGTTTGTATGTATATATAGTATGTATATGTAGTATGTATATGTATGTATATAATATATATTATATTATATAATATTAGGTACTTCTGTTATATATAGATCATTATAGGTTTACAATTACTGATGATAGATTCTCTTGGTGCACAGTTTATCAGCCATCATTGGAAAAGGAGAATATTGTGTATCAGGAACAGAAGTGTATATAATATATATAAAGCTAACATCCCAATCACATGTGATTTCTAAAATTCTGGAAACACTACATTAAATACTCTTGGTCATTATAACCATCAAGTTCATTGTAAATGAGCAATTTGCTGGTTTATAGCTACTGAGTACAGAACATCTGTTGTGTTAGTTAATAGTTCTCCTTTGCTCTATCCACCAATAGAAAGTGACCATCATGAGAGCCCTATAAAAGTATATAAAAGGATGTTGGTCCAACCTCAACATTGCAGCTACTCTGATAGTGAAACTTGACAGTGAAAGTGACTATTGGTCATTGTGAACCTCATGACGCATAGAGCAGGGGCAGCTGTGAGCAGTGTTGCAGGTATCTTGCTCAAGGGAACCTATTGTAGCCATTGCTGGTCCTACAGTGGTTTATATCAATCGTTGAATGTGATAGAGGAGGCTGCACCATTCTATATTCTACAGCAACAGAAGGGCTGCATTCAGCATACTGACAAAGTAAACTAGCAAGGTTCAGTAAGTCTACACAAGTGTACAAGAGCTGAAAAAGTCCAGCAACACTTCTGTTCCTGATACACAATATACTCCTTTTCCATTGATGGCTGATAAACTGTGCACCAAGAGAATCTATCATCAGTAATTTTAAACCTATAATGATATATACACAACAGAAGTACCTAATAAAGTATTTCATATGGCGTTTCCAGTATTTTGTACACCCCCTGCATATCTGAGGATAATTTTCTGCTTCTCACCTCAAATCCTCCGATGATGACCAGAGCATGGATATTAAACTTCGCTATATTCAGACTGATTTCTTCCATCATACTGGCTGGCAGTGTCCTACACATATACACAGACAGAGGGCAAAAGAGAGCTACTGGCAACTCCACTGGAATCAGACACCGAGCTCCATATGTGATAGGAGATTAGGCCAGGCAAGACAAAGTAATGTGAGGAACACAAATATCATTCATAGGTGATTAAGGAATTATCTGAGGGGTTCTGTCTGACTGACAGATCTATAATACCTCTTAGTTCCCAAATTAGAGCCACCCTGCCCAGTCCAGCTTCCAACAGCAGCCCAGGAAATTGGCTCAATCTGGACGTAGAGAGTAGGGGGTGAGTTCATTTGTGTGTTTTAAATTAGTATACATTATACTTGCATTTAAATGCACTGAATTACATTTCCATGTGCAAGTCCCTCAAAGCCATCGTGTATGGCCAGCATGTGATGTCCCTGCAGGATGCCGATCCTAACTGCAGAACGCACCGCAGCATTCATACCTGCGCACGGGGCACCCACATTCATTAGAGCAATATTTATATTGCTCTACAAAAGAAGGGAGAGGAAAAAGAGGTTATCAAACAATGACAAAATGGACGAAGACTAAGATACAGAAGCTGTTTGCACATGAAAGACAAATTGAAATGTACAGCCACTCACTTTCACTTCAGCAGGGCTCACATGAGCCAGCAGCCTGTACGTGTTCCAGTTGTTCTCAAAACTCCTGCAGATCAAAAGTAGCACATAGCAGATACAGTATCCTGACAGCACTGAGAAAATAGCAGAAGGATTGTAACACTCACTTTCCCCTGAGCTTCACAGCCTCTTCAAACTTGCCATCTGCCATGGCTTTGGTCACATCTTTAGTCTGATAGAGAGAATGAAAATGAGTAGGGAAGACAATGATATCAAATTGATATTGTTATCTGCACTGAAATGCATTAGGTATTAGTATTAATCTTTGCTACTGGGGAAACTACTGACTGGATTTTAGGCTATAGCTACACAAAATATTACAGTAAAACATATACCAAATATGAGCTAAATTAGGATATAGATGACATCTGAGAGAGTTTGACAGCATTTGGGGGGATGTATTTGAGTGACTATTAAAGTTAATGTTTGTTAGCAACATTAGCCTGTAACTAGCTGTAGCTAATTAGCTACATTTGGAATATGTGAAAAACTGTACTTTTTTCAGAACTATTCCTTTAGCATATTCAATAAAAAGCTAATCTTAACCCAAAGTTTCACCAGGCAGGTTGTAAGCAATTGTAGAATATGGGCAGTTAAATAAATAAAGTGGTACCTCAGCTTTCGCTACTTGTTAGCAACATTAGCCTTGTAGCTCAAGTGCAAATATCAGACAACAAACAGACATTTGCTGATGAGTTTACAGTGAAAGTGTGTTTGATTTTCACTGAAGTATCAAGTAAAAATGGCACTTCAGCGGAGGAACAATTTACAGCAGCTCTCGTGAATATTAAAGTATTTAATCATACCACTTGCACACACTCCATGAGGGGCAGTCTGACAGCCTGATTCCCAGACAGACTGACCACACAAGCAGGTGTGTCAGGTGTGGCCTCCAGCAGAGCCATTACAGCCTCCACTCCCATTCTGCTGCCCTGAAAGTGTGAGGGAAATATTGCATCTCATTTCACAGATTATTTTCAGTGTTTAATTGAATCTGGTTAAAAGCCTTATCTTACCAGGATTCTGTCAAAGGCAGAAGGCGTTCCTCCTCTCTGCACATGACCCAAGATGGTAGCTCGAGTGTCAAAGCCCAACTTCTTAGTAACCAGCTAAACACAATTATACACACACTTTACACACAGTCTCTTAACAGAATCAGGATTCATAATTACATTTTGTGCTGTTCTGTATATATATATATCTTACATTCTTAATCATATCACAAGTGATGGGTTTTCCAGCGCGATCCAAAGCTCCCTCAGCCACAATGATAACGTTCAGACGATAGCCCAGACCTCTTTGCTGAAAATCATAAAATATATATTTTACCTGAAGTAAAGGAAAATACTTGCATAGAACAAAAGGGTCTGCAATAATAGCATTTAACCTGAGTCTCTTATTTGTTCAGTTCCTGGTGATTTCATTCAGAGGCTTATGTGCCAATGTGTAAAATTAGGCATTTGTAAATAATTTATGACAATTTGAAATAAAAATGGACCCTTTGCTTTGTTAGACCTTTGATAAATTAAACATAAATAATCATATAATACCACTTAAAGACCAAATTTTTGGTCATACATAATTGATTGAAGTGTATCCTTCTCTAAAACATTATTTCATTTTTATTATTAATTATATCACTAAACATAAACATTAATATCTTGTGTTACCCCCAAGTCCCCGTAGTTGTCATTGGCGTACTCCTAGCTAGCTCAGAAATGCATGACAAATATATGATATGGAAGGAAAACGTATTCAGAATTCTGTTGATAATAAAGCCAATTGATATAAAGGAATTTTAGCAAAATCTGATACAAAATAAAATATAATGCAGTAACAGTACAGATCATATCACTGCAAACCATTGAAATGTTTGGGATTTTTTTTTGCTAAACTAGATGCCAATATACAAATTACAAATGGTTACAAAAGAAAAAATTATTAGCATAAAGACATAAACTGTATATTTATATATATGTGTGTTACACTGGCAAGTCTCCTGCACAGGTGGTCTTCCCAGCCATCTTCTGGAGGCATCTCAGGAATAAATACCCAGTCAGCACCGCTTGCCAGAGCCGTTACTAAGGCCAAATATCTACACACACACACACTCACACACACACACACACACACACACACACACACACACACACACACACACACACACACACACA
>JBBIGC010000104.1:14400298-14402798 GCA_037576955.1 Lepidarchus adonis
ACACACACACACAGACAGACACACACAAACACACACACACACAAACACACACACACACACACACACACACACACACACACTCATTACTTGGGCCCAGTTGCTGAACACTTGTCCGTTTCCTCCATAGGTGACGAGCTCCTGTGGAAACTGCAGTGAGAAAGGTGTGAATGAGTGAGTGTGAAGGAGTGAATCATTGGTTACTGCTGTATGTTATTGTAAGTGTGAGGACGGAGAGTGCAGCTAACATGTAAAGAGATACAGGGGTGTCGTAGTTGGGTGAAACGTGGGACTAAATTCCCAGGGCCCCAAGTGGGGGGAGGGAGGGCCCCTGAGGAGTGAAATCTGAGTAAGGTTGTGAACCTCGAGCTTACGAGGGCCCATGACCACTGCTTGTGCATAGGGCCCAGAATTTGGTGCTACGCCCCTCAAGAGATGTGTTTGTGTTCACCTGAGCTACAGCAGGATCCAGATTATTCATGATCATGTGCATGATGGCTGCAGCGTGTCTTGTCTGACACGGGTACTGGTCAACTGGATAAGCCCTGAAAAACACACAGGACAAGTCCATACCATTATGCTTTAAATTTAACAATATTGGTGTTTTATTTTTCTGCTGAGTGAAATATTTTGTCCAACTACCCACAGAAATACATAAATAAAAACAATACTATACTACAACACACTATCACACTATCACTCTACCATATAAATCCTAACGTTTGTGGACATTCAGCTACTTTAAGAGACCTCTGTTGTTGACACAAATGTTCAGTCACAAACACATTGCTAATTGCATGTAGAATGGGACGTCCTATAAAACAGTGGTCCCCAACCGGGTACCAGGCCTTACAAAAAAATTAAACTTTTTTTTAAACACAATCAAGCTTTGCCGGTATTCTGGATGAAAGTCATGGCAGAAAACCCTGAGTTCACCACAACAGCACTGAAAACTTATTCTGAAAGGAATGTTTATGCGTTACCATAGCGACCAGAGCATGAGGGGCAGAGGAGGACGTTACTCTGATTGTTGTTAGCACATTTCAGGAAGACGCTGCTAATAAAGTTACATAATTACACAGTGGATTTAAGTTTTATTATTATATTTACAAAATGCCACAGTTTTTGAGTTGGTCGTATCATTTTATTTTGTTGTTTTTATCCGCGACACCTTAAATTTGAAACTATTGTCGGACATTAATCCGGTCCGTGGCGCGAAAAAGGTTCGGGACCGGTGCTGTATCATCATATCGGGGTGCCCAACAACAACAATTTAGCTGGATTCTGTTATCAGTTAGAATAAATAGAATTTATAGCACCTTTTATAAACCCAAGGACAAAAGTAACTGTTAAGCAGGAGAGGAGAAGCAGAAACAATGTTTGAGATCCAACACTACTGATTCAACATTAGTACCAGAGACATGAGTGAATGCACTCAAATCCTCACAGCAATGTTCCAGTGTAAAGGGTTGGGACAGGAAAGGGGGAAGGAAGTCTCATTGGTTTCATTGAATAGTAAGGTGTCTACAAATGTGTTTGAACATGATATATAGATTAGCTTACGTGTGTTTACCTGATGTGAATTGTGGGACAGAAACGATACATATAGATGTGTCCATACTGCCTGAGCTCCTGGCCAAACTCTGGAGCCAGTGTGGAATGTAGAGATGGAGGAAAGTATCTTAGCGCGTTCTTCAGGGCCAGCTGGTGAAGAGAGGTTGGCTTCAGCTTAGTAACTCATGATAGTATTACAAAACCTGCTACACACACACACACACCATCTTTTATCCTCTCAAATTATTGACAGGGCTGCAAACACCGCAGTGAAACCTGTATGTTTTTAAGCGAGGTCTGAAAACTGACCCTGAGGTCCTCTAAAAGATCTGAACATCTAACCTTTGGACTGCAGGCTCACCATTCAACTGCACATGAAATGTCATAGATCAGTAAATCCATCCACTTACTCACAACTAATTCTGTAATTGTGAACACATTAATATTTAATATTTAAATCATGAACTGGATTTATTTGTATTCATTTTTAAAACCATGTATTTTGGGTTGCAGGGAGGCTAGAACCAATTCCAGCTGCCTATGGACACAAGGAAAGGTTCACTCTGGACAGACAACCATAAACTCTGGGCAATTTAGTGTAGCCAGTGAACTTAAACCCTCGGAGGAAACCAGAGAAACTGGAGTTAACCTACAAACCCAGCAGCTTCCTGCTATGAGGCAACAGTGCTGAACATTGCACTAAAAATGTTTAGCGTCAAGACTTTTCCAAAATGTTTAGTAGCATATGAGCACAGCTGCTAATCTTTCCGTTCACAAACTGAAAAACTGGTGACAGAAGAAAGTTCTTTGATTTAAACCATAGTCAAACCGTTCTATTGAATGTTTTTTCTGAATATTTTTTGCAAATGAGAAGCATAAATGTGAAAACTTTTAGTTTAAGGAGAAACATAAAAAGCACATGTAAAAGCGCAGTTATAAATTCTATACA
>JBBIGC010000104.1:14405298-14414298 GCA_037576955.1 Lepidarchus adonis
AAAAAAATATCCAGGAAATCACATTGTATGATTTTTAAAGAATTTTTGTATAACGGTGCAGAAAATAAGTGTTTAGCTCCTACAAACAAGCAAAAATTCTAGCCTCACAGACCTGTTACTTCTTCTTTAAGAAGCTCTTCTATCCTCCACTTTTTACCTGTATTAATGGAACATGTTTGAACTCGTTATCTGTATAAAAAACACATGTCCACACTTTCAAACAGTCAGACTCCAACCTCCACCATGGCCAAGACCTGAGAGCTGTCTAACGACAGTAGGGACAAGATTGTACACCTGTACACATAAAAAGCATTTCAAGGTTCTGGAGTGGCTTGAGAAAGTCCATGTTGCCCAGCAACAGCCCCAAAACATCACAGCTCCTGAGAAGATCTGCATGGAAGAAAAGGCCAAAATACATTTGACCAATCAAGGTTACATTACAAAGTACTGAAGTGAACTTTTGTTATTAACCAAATGCTTATTTTCTGCACCATTTTACAAATTAATTTTTTTAATTTAATTTTTACATTCAGTATCTCACCTATGATGTACATTACAGACTGTCATCTTGTTTAAGTGTAAAAACATTTTTGCCTCATTGTAGCAGTTTTTCACCCTGATATTTAATTTGCTAAAATGAAAATAATACAGCAATAAATTTACATTTGCAATCCAGCTTTTCACAAAAAGAGCCTTTATTGAGAATGACCACTCTTTCCAGAAGATAGATGTTTGGAACAGCATTTCTCTTTACATTTTCAAAAACAAGGTTATTTTACATGGTGGCACATATGAAATGTCATATTTACAGACACTAAGTCAAGACATCAAAAAGATGTGTTCCTGTTGTAACATAGTAAAAAAATTATAACAAGATCCAGGCTATTTCAGTCAGGCAGAGAAGCATCCATCAGAGGCAAAGCACTCGTTCACCTAGTATCATTTCTTTTTTTTTTTTGCCAAAATGCTTCCGGCTTGTATAACCATACTAAGAAAAAACAGCAAGAGGTTGGAGCACACCATCGTGTGTTTTACCTTCTCACTTCCAACTTGGCTGAACTATCCGCTAACACTAGCAATGCCATGCGACCATACTGTTGGAGGGAACCAAATGCATTTTAGCAGGATGGTGAAGGGCAAGACTGGTAAAACTGTTTAACACGGAAAAACAAAGCAACTGAATAAAGGAGCGGCAATGACAGAACACGCTCAACACTGCCATCATTACAATGAATATGGAAGAGTGAGTATTAAGCAGAAAAGTCAACAAACTGTGGAACAACCGTAAGATCAACAGTGAAACGGTTTGATGGGGCGGTTCAAAAAGATGAACTTTCTCCATCTACCATTCAAATGAACAGCATCTAGTTTTACTGAATAGCCATTGAATTCTTCTTGCTGATGAAAGAGAACGTATAAAGGCCAAATTGGCCAATAGCAGAGCGTTCTCTCAAGACAGCACTGTTGACAATTGACAACTTAAACTCAAATTGTACAAAAAAATATAAAATAATAACACTCATAAAATAATAAAAGTGTTTGATAAGGTGTCTGTCAGCATATGCATGTGTCCATGTGAAGAACATTTAGAACAGTAGGGCTCCCATACTTCCAACTTCACTCTGCTCCTTAACAAAGATCTCAAAGTACTGATAAATAATGGTGACAGCCAGTAAGATTCCTGTTCCTGAGCCAATGGCTCCCAGGAAATCAGCCATGACTGACAGACCCCCAATGCAGAGCCCCCCAAATGCAGCTGCTGTGGGGATGTACCTGTACAAACAGAAGGGAAAACACGTATGTAATACAGAATTCTGAAGACAGATTTGAATTTACCGGTAAATTCAGTAAAGATGCTGAGTGCAGAAACTGACCTGTTGAGTTCATGTACCATGGATGTTTCTCTGTGTCCTCTCATCACCATCTGTTGTTCCTTAAGCTGTTTGGCCACCTGAAACAAAGCATGCGTTTTATTTCGCAACAACGGTGTCTGCATTGGTCAAATCAATCAAGTTGATGACCAGGTGTGAAAAGGTTTACACTATTTATGATCGACTAAGCTCTTGCAGATGATACATACATCTTTAGCAGATGATCCAGATACTTCGATCCATGTCTTGGAGAAAAAGGCACAAGATCCCAGCATGAACACAATGTAAATGAGAGCATGGACCGGATCCTCCAGCACAGAGCCGAATGATTCTGGAGGAGAGAGGTAGTAACACAGGCCTCCTACAGGGTAGGCACGAGCTGGTCCACCAGATGATGTATCCTGCAAAAAGAAAAAATGATCATTTTGGTTTAGGACTACACTTAATCTGCATTTAGTAAAAGAGTTTTCAGTTTGTACATATGAAAAATGTTCAAGATTCAAGAGGTTTTTATTGTTAATACAGCAGTATACACAGTGTATTGAAATGGCATTTCACACAGCCCCCCACCCTGGTGCATTTGTAAAGAAAGATACAATATAACAACAAAAACAAAATACTCATAAGATACACTAACACAGAAGGACATACATGTATCATCTGTATAGTGATCAGAGAAATTGTCCAGTTTTTACTGACCTAACCCATTTCAAAAACCCCATGTCATTTCTGTTAACATGGTCACAAACAACAGTCACCAAACAGTGTCATTTTTGTATTCATGTATTTCCTTGTCCAAACAGCCTGACTTTATTTAGCCAAATGATATCCTTTTTAGAAAAGACAAGAAAGTTTGGTGATCATGACAGCATCGCTGTTGAAGAGGCCGCTAAGCAAAAAAGACGTTGGATAACCAGATCGAAAATACTATTTTCTGGAGGTAACTATGTGTAACTATGTGTATGGTAACCTGCTATAGCCATAGATTCTTGTTGTTTCATGGGGAAAAAATATCAGTGTTAATATATGAACATTTTACTTACAGACCAGGTTCCCAGAAGGTTCACCAGGAAGTTGCCACTGAAACGAGTGGAGAGCATCTGAGAGATGACGTAAAGGTTAGACACCAGTGCAGACTGCAGGATGATGGGGATGTTGGAGGTGTAGAAGAGCTTGATGGGATAAGTGTTGTACTGGCCACGGTAACGTGCAGACTTGATGGGTAAATCAACTCTGAATCCCTGAGATTGAAAATGAAAAAAGAAAGAAAAAAGTTTTTTTTTTTTGCCAGTGTATCAGTTAATAATAAAGAATGTATTTATTCACTGCATTATATATCCATTAAGAGCATTACGCTGTATTGCTTTGGTTAGTATATATTTATTATTAATATACTTATCACTGACCTGGAAGTATATAACAACAGCAAAGACAAAGACGGTGGCAATGAGGTTCATGAGGTTGGGCAGATTCTGCCTGTAGAAAGCCTCTCTCAGAGCTCGTACTTTATCAGTTCGTGTGGCCAGCAAGTGGAACAGAGCAATAATGGCTCCCTCAAATTCAGTACCTGGAAAGAGATTAATACAATTTTTAACCCTCATTTCTATGTTCAATTCACATGTGTAGTTCTGTGTACTTGTGTGAACATTTATGTGCTTTTTGTTAAAAAAAATGAACAGCTAGAGAATGCCCAGAATGATAAACATAGGTGTAGATGATTGCACAGTAATTGAGAAATCATAAAAATAGTACAATAATAAAAGGTAATAAAATTAACATCCAGAAAAGAAAATGTGAAAAGTGGTGACAAAATCTTGAGGCATATAATTGATCAAATATTGTAAATAAACAATTACTTAATATAATACTTTGATATACATCGGGTATATCAGGTCAGGTAATAAGTTCACATAAGAAAATACCCAAAATATTTACCAGCTAAAGAAAAACAGAATACATTAACAGTCATTTACAAGTGATTTCAACAAAACCAAAAGTAATATCTCACTGTGTAATAGGCTTATATAGTAACAAATTGCTTTTGAAATACTGGATAGGATTGTTAATATTGCAAGATTGTCTACAACTATCCACTTCCCCAAAAATACAATATTATTACAATATACAATATATACAAAATATACACAAACTTGCAGTTTTAAGTGCTTGTGCAGTGTGTATACTGGTATACTACTATGTAAACTGTAAATCACAAGGGCAAATTCTGGGACAAGTCATGAGTCTCTATAATTGTATATAACCATTATCTTCAGGACAAAACAAAAGTGAGAAACAGCTGTGGCATTGTGTTCTAGATATATACCTCTGCCTGTGTTGACTGTAGTTGGGCTGAAAGCTTTCCATACAATGGTTTCACAGATGTTGGTGGCGATGAAGAGAGAAATGCCCGACCCTAACCCATAGCCTTTTTGGAGCAGCTCATCTAACAGCAATACAATTAGACCAGCCACAAACAGCTACAGTAGAAAAAACAGAAACACAGCCTCAGTCTCTCTTTACAGTTTAACAAATTACTAGACAAGTCCAGCATTTAAGATGTTTAACATTTCACCAAGACACTCATTCAGCAAGAACACAGTATTTGAACATTTTTAACTTTTTTAAATGTTATATGTTGATAAATAAAAAATAATAACCACTACCATATATTTCCCACACTTAACAGGTGCAGGTATTACAGCTTCTGATTGCCAGAAAATTTCAAGGCAAAATGATGTTCCATATTTTAGTTATGATCATAAATATAGCCAAAAAAATAGCCATTTTTGAGCGTTATGCTGTCTCAATTCAAGAAAATGAAATTTCAAAGTCAAATTTTAATATATTCTGCTCACAGTTTTAAAAATAAGCAACTGATTTGTAACATAAATGGCCACACAAATGGAGGACTATCAAGTTTCCAGTCCCAGCTTTGAGAAAGGTATGTACTCTGTATCTGAACAATGACTAGTCATTTATGTAGAGTCCATAACCATTTTATAGTTATGATTTTATCAACTTATGAAATAAACATAATTAATTTAAATTATGTTTCAAATAAAGTGTTATAACATTTTATATTTACTTTTTGTCCTTGGTCAAGTTAATAAACCAATCCACGCATTGAGACTTTTTCTGAAATATTTATCTGTAGCATCTAAGCGTCTTATACAATAACAATCACCTGTTCGACTCATTTCCTAATTTTAACTATAAAATGTAATATACATTAAAATGTACACATTTAGGTTCTGTGGAACCAATAATTAAAAGATTTTATAGCATCTTGCTGTACTGTTCAAAATGTTACAGGCACTACAAATGAGACACTAATAAATATATAAACGCAGTGTTTTTGCTGATAGCAACTATGCTGTCTGTTAACTCACCTGAATGATGATGAGGAGACAAATACCAGCACCCATCTCTGAAGGATCTCCATACATGCCCGTCATCACGTACACGATAGCCTGGCCAATGGTGATGATCATTCCAAACACTACAAACAATAATAAACAATGATTTTTCTCATTTATATATCCAATCTCCATTTTAAGACTGCATCTATATTGAATAAAGTAAAACAAAGTTGATCAAGAAAGTCACATATAAAGGATTTCTGCAGCACATGTCAGATCTCAGAATCTCATAAATATGTCCTTACTTCTGAACGTGAACTTGATTAAACTTTAAATACTTACACTTCTGAGCTCCATTGAAGAGTGCTCTGTCTTTAGGTGTGTCTCCAACTTCTATGATTTTCGCTCCAGCCAGCAGTTGCATGATGAGGCCAGAGGTCACAATTGGAGAAATACCCAATTCCATCAGAGTACCTGCAGCAGATGAACTATTAAACTACAATATCCACAGTCCATCAGGTGAATAAATTGGTCAGCTGCTTCCAGTCTATTGGAACTCACTGAAATTGACTCTACCAAGATTCATTTTTGCTCATAACTTTCCTGCCAGCATTGTTGTGTAAACAAAACAAGACACGAGCCTCAGAGCTACTGAGACAGAAACTGGCGTAGCTACATATTAGATACTGACCTCTGTTGGAGGCCAAAATGACCCTCATCCAGTAGAATGGATCTGCCGAGTCTGAAGACATGATCCCAAAAAGAGGAATCTAAAAGAGAGAGAGAGGGAGTGAGGGAGAGAGAACACTGCTTAGGTTGATACAATATTTAAATAGGAGGTACAGAAATGTGCATTGCCCTTGCAATTATGACCTACTTCACACTGTATGACTGATTTTTCTAATAAAGCAAACATACCTGACAGCACACAAGAAAGATGAATAAAGTGATAGCTGTCCATAGCACCTTTTCTCTGAACTGGATCTGAAAGCACAAACAACGCAAGAAAAAGGTGTAAAAGACAATAAATAAAGTTGTGTCTTATCAAAAACAACTGAAAGTTTGTGTTTAAGTTCTATTATATACATACCTTTCTTTCTGGCTTCTGGATTTCAGGTAAAACCGCACAGAACGGTTTTATTACCTCCAAAAACTTAACTGAAAACAGAGAAAACAAAAAGGTGTGAATTGACCAAATGATTACATTAATTGTGTTGCCCACTGATGCAATTAAAGCAAAAACATTTTATTAATTTAGGACGGGGGTCTTCAAACAGGAACATACCTCAAATCAGTAATACTATGTCTGACAAATGAGACTAATTGACCAACAAGTGGAATCAGGTGTGCTTCGGTTTAACTGCAAAGATAACCTGCAGCTACACCAGCCCTTTGTGGATAAGGCTTGTGACCCCTGACTTAAGTGGTTTACTTCAGCTCCTGCGAATCAACATTAAGCTTGTGGATTTTGTAGACGCTAAAGTCAGAAAAGATTAATCAAGTATTCAATATCAGTGACTGACTGTAGCTAGTGGAAGAAATGATTAATAGCTAGTAAGCTAAAGCCTCGTCATCAGAACAGGGCTGTAGCTAGCTGCCGTTAGCTACAGGGAATTTGACCGGTTTAGAAATTACAGTCGCAATAATGTAATGTATCTGTAAAATTACGCGAACAGTGAAATAACCCGAGAACAAGAAAACGCAAATCTTGCTTGCTGTGAGAATACATCGTCGAATCAAACGAATGAGGTAAGCTAGGTAGCTAGCTAGCACTGCAGCTAGCACTGCAGCCTCAACCCAACCCACCGCCGACCTTCTGTCTAGCCTAGCTGGATGACCGACCTGACTGGACTGCTCACGTACCCTATCGTAATTCATGAAGGTTCTGTATGAGAAACATGTTGTGGTGGTGAGTAATGTTTGGACTTTCATTTTTCAAACCGCTACCATCAAGATGTCCACATAAAAACTGAGACTGGCGGTTAGCTCCCTTACCAATTAGCCATCAATGGTTAGCTAACTCTAAAAAAGTAAAATTAAACGAGAAACTAAATCGTCCGTAAAAATAAGCGCTTTAAAACAAACGCACAACAAATGACATTGCAGAGAACGAAAACTTCATAATTGTCATCTTCCAGTAATTAGCTAGCTAACGCCAATCAATGACTCTCAATGCGTGCGCGAGCTGACAATACCCAGCCCAAGGATCTGAAAATTATCCACCCAAACCACATAGAAAGATGGTTACAGACATAAGGACGTTTTAATAAAACGTTACTCACTAGCCATGGTGTTCGTTTCCGTTAAAGTCTTTCAGTAACTGAGCTCCCGTTTGGAGCCACCGGCGCAGTTTCACCGCCGCGTTGGGAAAGGAAGCGCTTAGAGACACGTCAACACTACACTGGCTCTACTACACGTCACACAGGCCGTTCGGCAATCATCGGCTTTTTCCGACAGGGTCGAAGAAGTGAATTGTGGGATTCGGTTCACTTGAATCGATTCAACTGCGTTAAATGTACAACACATTGGTGATTATTTAGGTTTAAAAAGGTGTTTTTTGTTGTTGTTGTGTGTGGGTTTTTTTTTGTTTGTTTGTTTTTTTTTTTTTTTTTTTTTTTTTTTCCAAAGGTTTAAGATTTTAATTAGCACAATGGATGAGCATATTATGTTTGAAAACGTCTAGGACCTGGCAAAAAAGTTCATATATCAATCCCTCACTATTATTCAATACTGCCTGAATAACTAGGTCTGTTTGTATTCAATGTAGTTCAAGTTACAGATAACTAGTAAGTATCTATATTTACTGAGTTATTTGTAATGTAATTAAATCAAAGTAACTTTTGAGTCTCTTTTAAATGTCATTTAAAGAAAAGTACCATCTGTATGGGGCTGGGCAGCTACACTGAGCTCCACACACAACTCTGAGCTGAGAAAGCTGATAATTCAGCAGCCATGTGCTAATGAAGGACTCCACTGCAGAAAGAGGGATTTGCACTTAGAGCAACCTAAAATCCCCATTTGGCAATACTTTGAAATATGGTCTTTTTTTGTTTGCCATCATTGTTCTGCCCCATTATGAAAAAATTTCTAACAAGTAGGATTGTTTTTTATCGTAATGAACTATAAAGACATTTTAAAGGATAGCAAATGTACACTTGGTCTGAAATGTTGAAACTGGTTACATTTATGTGTCATGAAATGTTATTTTAAGATGCATCATTATAATAGTTTTGCTGTGTTTATTTAATCTGTCAAGTATCTGTTTGATTTTGCTCACTCATTGAAACGTAAGATGGTGTAAAACAGATCAGACTGATTGATTTATTGATTACCTGTGATAGTAGGTGAATGGTGTTATTAATTTTCAGGACTACATAATGGCCTATAGATGATCATTCATCAAATTTGCATTTAGATATGCATAGATATGATATGCAGTCTAAGTTAATAGTCTGAACAAACCATATCTGCCAAAAAAATTAGAGTATAGTTACTTTTCACCAGTGGGTGGCATCAAAAGCCTGTGAGAAGTCCAGAGCTGAGCTGTTAATCGCTGGAGTGGTTGAGTGGACTTCAGTTGCATGAAGAGTAGCATGCGCCTTACAAAGAAAACTGATGCCAGATCAGCTGAGGATAATAGTGGTTTTGCAACCAAATGCCTGTGCAATGCAATCATTTAATTAGTAGATATTTCACATCAGAACTGCGGAGACTCTCTCCACCTTCAAGAAACACCTCAAGACTGAACTATTCCGCGACTACCTCAGCAT
>JBBIGC010000104.1:14422074-14433182 GCA_037576955.1 Lepidarchus adonis
ACAAACGCTCCCGCTCCCTGCAAACACATTAGAACATGCATAACACAATAACAGTGTCCAACCTCCCCGCTCCCATGATGCACCTCCCTCAGCAGCCAATGGGAGCTGCTCCAACCACTACAGTATATAGAGAATAGAGAAAGGGTATAAAATTCATTTCCAGGGTGTATCTCAAATATTTGTGTGTTTGTGGGTTAAGCAGCTTTTTCCAAGCATTTCCAGCCCCAAGCTGCCTGAAATACTGAGACTGTTGCCATAGCAATCCATCACTATTACAAAACCAATTCCCATGGCAACAGAGGAGGAAAGAGGATTGTAGGGCAGCTGGGAAAGTGCTCTTTCACACACACGCACGCACGCACGCACGCACGCACGCACACACACACACACACACACACACACACACAGAGTTGAATCAGGCATTGGTTTAAGTAAATTAGAACAGTGGAGAAGTTATACAACATGAGTGGTGATCAGGTACGACTCAAAGTTAGGCCTGTATCAATGCAGCTGTTTTTATTAATACAACAACGTGTTAACGTTAATTACATAAATTTGTCGACTTGAATAAAAAATACACTGTTACATGCCCAGTAACAAACAGCACAAAAGCTTGTACATGGTCTTCTGTAGTGTGGGAATATTTTATCCACAATGCTGACGTAGTTAGCATAGCATGCTAGTACTACAGCAATTGACAAACCTATAAGGAGAAAACTTTCTTAATCTTTTCTGATTAAGAGCCAGACAGGTTGCTGCTCCTGGGTCACTTGAATCTTGAAAGCATTGTTTTCTCACTTGATTTAATTTTGGAGGCATACGGTGGCGTAGTGCTAATAATGTTTTAATAAATACTGAAATATTATCGATAGATGTTTTGATTTTCACGTTGGGTAAATGGTAACATTCACTGAGCAATGGAAAAAAGTAAAAAAAAAAAAGAATAGCCATACTAGTAATAATTTTAAAAAATTGGTCTATAGATGAGTTTATTAGAATAAAACAAACAAACCAAACTTTTCATTGTTTAATTGTTTATCGTTGTAGTGGTGCCTTGATAGAACACTGCTGCTCAGCAGCGGTATTTAATTAAAAAGTTTAGCTGAACGTAGTGTGGAGGTGATTCAGCTCAGTAAGTGCTGAGTGGAGAGAATTACCTGATGCTGGTGTTGGATTAATTAAAGTTTCATTAAATGAGGGAAAACACTAAAGTGCAGAACTGAACACCCCTGCACCAAACATAGATTGGAAGAAGTGAATGAACTGAACTAAATCAGATATGGATTATTCCACATCTGGAGAGAACTTCGGTCAGTCAGACATAAAGCTGCAATATAGATTAGTGAACTGGATTAGTTCTGAATAGAAAGATTTTTTAAAATGTAGCATTTGCATCTGTAATTCCAGCCTCTCTCTCTCTCTCTCTCTCTCTCTCTCTCTCTCTCTCTCTCTCTCTCTCTCTCTCTCTCTCTCTCTCTCTCTCACTAAAAGAGTCCTGATGCCCCTGTTTAACAAGGGGGACATTGAGCAGAAACAAAAAAACTGTTTATGTGATCTTAAATGTAAGTATAAATGTCATGTTTTAACATTAGACATTCTATAAATAGGACGTTTGTGTATTTAGCTAGGTTAATTGTCACAAATTTTATGTCTCAGAATATTTTCCAATTTTTTGACATCATCTTTTAGTATTTCTTTGAAAAATTTTGTTCTCTGTATTCTTTGGTGCTAGGTGTGCAAAGGTTTGCGAGATGATACATAACACACACACAGATGAAGTTATCACTGGTGTAACCCCTATTTCTTGACTTGTAGTGATTTACTTGTTTCCAGTAACCCATGAGTAAGGACGACAATGCAAGTTCATCAGACATACCAGAGGCTCCCCCCTTTTCTTTTCTTTTTTTCCTTTTTCTCTTCCTGTCCTTTCCTTAAAACATCTCCCTTAGGAACAGACATCCCACTAGGAACATTACACTTAACATAGTAAATGTAAATCAATTTCAATAAGCTTTATTGGCATGAACATAATCAGATGCAGTATTGCCAAAGCATCATTAAAGTATAACATTTAACGGAATTGAACATTCGAAACATTTTTTTTCAAGTATTATAATATTTATGGAACTGAGAAGGGGAAAATAATAATAATAATTGTTAATAATGATGTTAATTTGTCATTATTTGCATAGAATGCCCTGCGTGCTTTCTCTCTCAGTTCATTTACTGCAGGATTGAAGTTTCCTGTTGAGGTAATCTTCAATACTAAATAAGTATATTCCTTACAGGAGTCTAATGGATGTGTCCCTAGTGTGAAGCATGGAGTGTTTCCCTGAGATCTGGATCTCTTTTGGAAAATAATTGTTCTGGTCTTGTTGAGGTTCACTGTCAGGGCCCAGGTCTGACAGTACCGCTCCAGCAGGTCCAGGTTCTGCTGTAGACCCTCCTGTGTAGGGGACAGTAGAACCAGGTCTGACAGTACTGCCCCAGCAGGTCCAGGTTCTGCTGAATACCTTCCTGTGTAGGGGACAGTAGAACCAGGTCATCTGCATAGAGCAGGAATTTGACCTCAGAGTTGTGTAGAGTGAGACCAGGTGCTGCAGAGCTCTCTAGACTGGAGGCCAGTTCATTAATGTAGATGTTGAATAGTGTTGGGCTGAGGCAGCAGCCTTGTCTCACTCCACGTTCCTGGGAGAAAATCGCTGTCTTACAACCTTTCAAAATATTTCTCAACACATATAACTGACTTTATATCACCTGAACATACATAATAAAACTTAATAACACTTTTACACTGGGATAACATGCAGTCTCAGTGACCGTGTGCGGCACGAGTTGCATGTTTGTGTATCCTCACACAGTATGACCGTCATGCATGAAGTAGATTGAATTTGTTTATGTGAATAATCTTTATTAAAAACATTTTTGATGATTTTTCTCACCAGTACTTACTGACAAAACGTCCTTTTTACACACAGGAAAACTCTCACAGCCTTTTCATTATGTTTTTCAGTTCTGCTGCAGCTAAAGTGAAGCAGCAGTAGTGCGATGGGTAAAATGGCCTAAAGCACTGAAACTGAAACTCAGAACTGTTTCACTATTGTTGCTGTACAAAACCACACTCAATTAGACACTTATGCTATATATACACACACACACACACACACACAACGTAGAACCGGATTTCAGAAAAGCACCTATGTTGCACTAAGTAATTATTTGTATTATTATTATTCTTTTGCTGTGTACAGTGTCCCTGAGTGTTCGGAAAGGCACTTTCTCAAATAAAATGTATTATTATTATTATTATTATTATTATTAATAAGTAAATCACCACTGTATGAATTAACCTGCTTGTGTTTCCATTTAAAGCTTGGCCATATGACCATATAAATTGGCCATAATATGATTTTCTGAGCATATTGTTATGGCAGCACATTGTTGAACTGTTGTACTGGACTGAATAAAACCATTTGATCTTATTAAACTTTAATATTTTTATATGGTACTTTTTTTAACAGATTATGGAAATTATATTGTGACAAATTTCTCAAAGTATCCTGATAATTTTGCCACCCCTACTTCCATCAGAACTGATAATAATACTGATGGTATTTTGCATTTTATTAAGTGAAATATCACTCGAAACTGCAGCTGCTAATGAATGGTTTATGTGTTAACTTGGCTTATCAGAAATGATTTTTTTTTTTCTTCTGGTTTTCCGTTTCAGGATTTGTAAGCATAATCCGCGGAGGTTTATCCAGGAAACTGAGCAGCTGAGACAGTCACAGACTGGTCTTCTAAGGCCATATGAGGATAAACACACACACAAGGAGCTATAGTGCATTGTGATCTCTAAAGGCCATTTTACGAAACATGCAGAACTGCTTCAGCAAAACGCACACACTCACGCTCCCGTGCACAAACGCAAACACAAAGAACAGGCTTACAGAGTGCTTGTTGAAAGCAGCTGAGTAAATCCTTAATATTCCCGCTGAAGCTCAGCCAAATCAGCACTATATGACGCAGGTTCTGCACAATAGCAGATACAGCACAATCCACTCCCACTGCATGGTCCAGTCACCCAGGCTGCACTTCTGCTTCTCACAAACGTCAGAAATACACCTTTGCTTGCAATTTTTATTATGCAATAAATGTGCATACCAGAGACATGGACAGAAGTCGCACGTTAGTGGCTTATTGTGCTGGTTTTAAGATTTTTCCTTTTATGTGAAGGTGGACAAACAGAAGATTTCATTGTAAAAGTGCTATTAAAAGCTTTTGAGTTATTCCAGATGTTTCAATATGGTTCACATTGTAAATTAAATACTAAAAGATCAGATCTGAAGCAAAAGTAGTGTCGAGTTAAATGTGTTATGATTTTGCTGAACCCATTACTAAGTATTAGACATAAGTTAAGACTGAATGTAAAGTGAATTTAAATAAAGTGACGACTAATTACACTTGAATCATTATGTAATGCAGGCAGAACATGACGGGACAATAACAACAGCAGACTTCAGTTAAGGCCTGTGGGTTGAAATTGGTGAAAGTGGGCTCATTAAAAACAGGTTAGATGCAGATGCTGTGGAGCTAAAGATATAATTTATGATTTTGTGTAGAAGAGAAGTACTGTGAATGTGTATAAAATAAATAAATGTATTTACAATTACTTTAGGAGGCTTTTAATTCACAGAACCTGCAATTATGATCAATTATTGACCACACAATGCACTTTTAAAGGGATTTTCAAGCTGACCACCATCAAAGCAGATTTCTCTTTGTTTTATTTCAGTGTTAAACACAGAAAAAACTGAAACCGTGACATAAGGACTGTTTCTTATAAATAACATCATAACAGTACAATGGGATGGAATGTCATATAATCCATTCAGGTTCACTTTTTCACGTATAATAGAAATAGGCTAAATAATAAATAAATTTCTCTTTGTAGCTTTTTTTATAACAATTATGGAATGAAGAGGAAGAAAAACAACCAAAAGGTTGAAAAGTGTCCAAACGTTGGCGTCAGTCCCACAGAAGCTCATCGAAAATGTTTTCCATGCAATTTCCTAATCTCAGTCATTCCCTTCATGACCTAAGTGTTTCTTCCCTTATTTAATTACATCTCTTGGTCTTGCAGATTTGTTGTAAAGCACCTTAATGTCTACATATATATTATTAAGCATCAACATGGCTTATCGGTTTATTTTGTGCTACCACGAAAATGTCTTTGACGGCTGCAGCAAATCTACACACCATCAAAGGCCATTTACCAGTGAAAACTGAACAATTTGATTGTCAGTTCTTCTAAAGTGTCTTTCTCTCTGAACTTCTCAGCTCGACTCTTTCAGAAAGAGAGGATATAGGGAAATGCGGCAGAATGAAAGGTTTTCTACCTCCGTCTATTACATAGAGCGGAACACACTCTCTTAAAAAGAAAGTGTGAGAAGTCCAGTCCGGTCAGCTCCTGAGGGCCACTGAGGGACTCGAGGTTTGCTCCTGACCCTATGGCCGCTCCTCCAAGCGTTGCAGGGTGATCCGGACATGGCCTTCAACCCTGCTACCATCATCAGGGCATCCGTGGTAAGCCTGGCAGGGCAGTTGCCATAGTAACACAAACATCTGCGTGTGTCTAATCATTGCTGTGCTCCTCCAGTTGGGATAGAATGCTGATGAGGTTCTGAAGACCAAAGATGTAGCCGCTGTCTCCACCCTCATGAACCACACTGTCTTCTCTGTAATCGCGACAGGTCGTGTGAGCAAAGTCAATCATTCTCACGTCCACTAGGGGTGAGCCCGACCCTGTACTGTCCCGACTCTGAGAGCGCCCGCCATATGCCCCTTCCTCCTCCTCCTCATCTTCATCATCTTCCTCATCTTCCTCCTCTCCTCCACGACAGGGGCGGGGCCTAGCAGGGGCTGGAGGTGGTGCTCCGTCATAGATAATTAGAAGAGAAGAAGAGAAAAAGCGGTAGCTTTCACAAGCTTCCAGCACTGCTCGCATCTCTTTGAGCCTCTGGAGAACCGGAGAGAGGAGTTCTCTGCGCAAAACCCGTCCATCACTGAAGAACTGACACAGAGCTTCTTTAAAACCCACCAAGCTCAACTTCCTCCCATGATACTTGTTCATGAAGATCAGCTGTCCTGTCACACTGTGATAGACCTGCAGACAGAGAGAGAAAGAGTTTGTTGGACGTTGACCTACTGACCAGCAGCACTGGTTCCTTAAAGCAGAGGTCCCCAACCTTTTTCGCGCCACGGACCAGTTTAACGTCAGACAGTGTTTTCACGAACCGGCATTTAAGGTGTCGTGAATAAAAACAACATAAAATGATACGATCAACACAAAAAATGTGGTATTTTGTAAATATAATAATAAACGTGAATCCACTGTGTAATTATGTAACTTTATTATAACGTCTTCCTGAAATGCGCTAACAACGATCAGAGTAACGTCCTCCTCTGCCCCTCACGCACTCTGGTTGCTATGGCAACGAGTAAACATTCCTTTCGGAATAAGTTTTCAGTGCTGTTGTGGTGATCTCAGGGTTTTCTGCCATGACTTTCATCCAGAATACCGGCAAAGTTGAGTCTCTAACATACTTAGGTGATACGGATTGAGATTGTTTTTTATAAAAAAGCTTTACATTTTTTGTACGGCCCGGTACCAGCCCGCAGCCTGGTGGTTGGGGACCCCTGCCATAATAGACATCACAATTTGACTCAATTATAATTCTTTAAGAATTATTTAAGCCATAATAAACCAAATTATGGACTATAGACACTAAATGTAAAAATACAATAATGTATTGTTGATAAAGAAAAGGTTAAGATAATTTAAATATTACCAAGAAATTAAGCATAGACATATTATCTATTACTATAATAGATCATAATAAATTCTAACATTGCAAAATTGATTCTGTTAATTTGACAATTTTTTTATTCTTTTACAGAATATTTACTATGTGCAGTTATGTTTTTTGTCTGGGGGTGTTATTGTATTGTGTTACCTGCATCCCACAAAGACGAACTCCTATTGAGGAAGATGTGCTCTGCTGACACTTGCGGATCTGATTGGCTTTCTTCTCTTCAGAAGCATCGTCCCCATGCTGCCGGGTTCCCATCTTCAGGTCCAAAACACACGGAACCCGATATCGCCATGTCAGGTTCTCCAAAAGAATAAACTCTGAAAGGAGTCATGAGTCAAGGGAATAACAATGCACAGGGAACAAAGTAGGTGTTAATTCTGGAGAAGCAACAGGTGAAGAGACCCTGTGTATTTGCGTGGGTCTACATTCCTGTTTGTAGAGGAGGCAGATGGCATAAACTTAATTCGTTTTGATTGGTCACTGACATGAATTGGTGGCCTGTGTTTTTTCTAATTTCCATAAATCTTCTGGCTTTATAACAAGCTGAAATATGAATCACATACATACACAAGAAATGTTGTGCTTGTGGGACATTGTAGTATTTCATTGTACTGTGTATACAGACTTTTTACCTAGTGTGTGTGTATGTGTGTGTGTACATTTTCAGGAAAAAAATGTCCTTAATTTGTAAGAAAACTTATAATGTAATATAATAAAATGTAACTTGCAGGACCTCACTTTATAAAAGCTAAAATTATCATTTCTTTATGGTCACTGGGGTCAGGATTAGGTTTAGAAAATGTATATACTATATATTGCACATATATGCCATTACATAATACATATATAGGACCCCATGTTCTGCAGTTGTCTAAAAATAAGTGTGTGTGTGTGTGTGTGTGTATGTGTGTATGTATATACAGGGCATTCTGAGATGTAAAGGATACTGTGCTGGTTTCTGTGTTTGGAGTTCTCCTTCATCCTCTGGAGATGCTGCTGGTGGCACTGTAGACTCCAAGGGTTATGTTTAATCTGGGGCACCACATTCCCTTTCTCCAGACTGTAGTACAACACCTCTGCCTTCTCATCACGATTACTGCAGAGCCAGAGAGAGAGGGAAAAAGAGAGGGAGAGATTCAGTTATATGTCTTGACTTTTTATACTTTAATATAGTTTTAATGCAGTTATTACAACTGTAATCAGTCCTTTTGCAAAATTACAGAGTGTATGGCCTGCATGGGCAAATGAATGAAGCTCACCTCTTGCTCTTCTCCTCCTTGCGGCTCTGTCTAGTTCTCTCGTTTTCCATTAGGGCAGATGGCTTCTTCTTTCCCCACTTCAGAACCTTGTTTTTGGGTTCTCCATCAGCTAAGGGTTCCTTATTCTCTATATCAGATGTATCACTGTGTAGAGGGTAAGCTATCAAACACAGGTTCCCCTCCTCATCTTCCTCAAAACTCACAGACACCACCCCTACACAGAGGTGAAAAAAAAGTTAATTTAAGAACATATGTTCTGCATTGTGTGTGTGTGTGTGTGTGTGTATATATATATATATAGAAAATGTATACATTTACTCCATTTACAAAACACAGAAATGGACAAAGAAATAAATGTACATTTGTAAATACATTAAACATAGTAAGAAAGACAAAGACACTGGAGGTTTTAGCATAAAATCCAGAATAACTTTATTAAAACATCAATTTAAAAAACAACAACACATCTATATACAGGGTTTACACATTTTTTCAAACAAATTAATTTATTTTTACAGTACAATTTGAGCACTGGAGTCCATGCCAAAGCCAAAGCACAACATGAAAGACAAGACTACAGCCAGTCATGTGGCCTTAGGCTGTCACACACTTCTACAACATGGTTCTTTTGGATAATTTACAATGTGTGCCACATGGCAGCCATAAATGGATAGAACCTTAACCCCAGGGCCTTAAGGAGGGGGAGAGGAAGAAGTGCTACAAAAAGGCACCACAAGCAATAAAAGAAAATGATTGTGGACAACAATACATGTGTATCACTGAATGAGGAAAAAGTGGTACAGTAAGACCCTGCGGGTCCTGCCATCTGCAGTCTGGGTGGTGATGTCACTGGCTGTGATGTCACAGCTTTGCACCAGTGAGCTCACTCACGTCCACTCAGCTGCTGACTCACAAAGTCTGTGTGGGTGTGAATACTGGTTTTGAGGTCATTATATTTGTGTGTGACCCTTAAGGTTGTGATTTGTGGGTGTGTGTGTGTGTGTGTGAGAAAGAGAGGCGCACAGGCTGTGTACTGCATTCTTTCCTGCTAGTCAAGGTCCTTTTTTTAGGCCCAGCGTACATTGCCACAGAGTCAACGATACTGCACACAGACATTGCAACTGTGTCAAAGACACCGCCAACACGTTGTGTTCATCACACATACTGGGAATGATGCCAGTGTGTGTGTGTGTGAGATGGGACATATAAATATATTAATAATTTCAGTGCTGAACATGATATTCCATTGCAAATTAGTAACACAAATCTGTGTCTAGACACAAGGGGATATTTCATTGATCCTCTAACCTAAACCTTAACATTTTACTGAGAGAGAGAGAGAGAGAGAGAGAGAGAGAGAGAGAGAGAGAGAGAGAAAGAGAGAGAGATAGAGAGAATGAAGAACAATAGGCCCTGTAATGGCCAAAGCCTACCGAGACCATTCACTGGGACTCTCCCTTATAATGCAGGCCAACAATAAACAAACTGAAAGCCTCGAAACAAAAGAGAGAGAGAGAAATGAGAGAAGGGCGATAGTGGGCTATAGAAAAGCAGGAAGAACACAGAGGCGCATCAGCATACAGACATGTTTGAGTGGTTTTGAAGGGAAGTGTGTGTGTGTTCTTACCTCTGTACTGGGGTGTGAATCTGCGGATCTCTGGTGGAAGGCTCTTGTAGAACTGATGCTCGCGAGGGATTAGCGGTTTGCAAATAGTCTGCTCCCCAAACCGCAACACACACGAATGGCCTCCAACCTGATGGACAAACGGTTCCAGCATCACCCCTCCCTTCATTGGCCCGATCCCCGGGTACCTAAACCCCTCCATCAGCGCTTCTAAAGCCGGACTCATCCTCCGTGCACATCCGTCCTTCTCCAGTTGGCGCTTTCTCTTCCTGTTTACCTCGGTCTCGCGCTCTCTTTCACCGCCGCTGCTGCTTATGAACAAATGTAGAACTATGAGGAACGATAAAGAATATTCCAAGAGTGGAAAAATAAGTAGTCCAGCAGCAGATGAAGGTTCCTTTGTGGAGCGGCACAAAATTGTACGAACACAGCTCTGCCGAACTCCCGCAGCCTCCGCTCTGACTGAGCGGTCTGTTCTCATGAGCGAGAAAAATATCACAACAAGCCTTAGCGCGCCGCCCCTCTCACAGCGCAGCCAATCAGAGAGCCCCCACTGTTGTCGGGTGGGGAACAAGTGAAGGATTGGGAGCTGAACAAAGGGCAGAGGGGGAGGACGGGAAAGGGGAATAACAAAGAAGGAAGGAAAGAGAAAGTGCAAGGCTGCTCTCAGCTGTTTCTCTTCCATGACTGGAGAGAGAGAGTAAGAGAGTATGTGTGTGAGAGAGTGAGAGTGTGTTTGTGTGAAAGAGAGAGAAATAAAGGGAAATGTGGCGTCTATTAAAGCTAACAACCGGTAAGGATTTCCAGTAAGGATGTGTTACTGGAAATGTAGTACACACACACACCCTGGCCGAGAAACATGTAGCAAGCCCCAAAACACAAACAGAAGTAGCATAACGTTGCCCTCAGTAATCAAGGGCCTATCATTGGTCTTTTTCACTTATTCCCAGATTGGATGTAACGTGACATTTTTTTTATTGTGATGACCAGCAAAATAATAGACACGTCATGTTTTCCTATCATTATACGGACAATAATCCTTATAATGATCCTCATAAAGTGCTGACTACAAGAGGAAACTTGAATTGACGTGTATTACTGTAGCTGAGTAAAACTACACCTACAGTTTAACCTAAACCCAACCTCTCTAACCAAAACCCCCATTCTTCTACTTTTCCCCCTAAAAGTTGGTTTTGTGGTAAAATGACAGATTTCTTATCATTCTAAAGACAATGATAAGAATATCCTTATAAAGAACTGTACTGGTATACAGGAACACACACAAACACACACACACACACACACACACACACACACACACACACACACACACACACACACACACACACA
>JBBIGC010000104.1:14463885-14476069 GCA_037576955.1 Lepidarchus adonis
CAGTGCTGTTGTGGTGATCTCAGGGTTTTCTGCCATGACTTTCATCCAGAATACCGACAAAGTTGAGTCTCTAACATACTTAGATGCTACGGAAAAAAAAAAGTAAAACATTTTTGTACGGCCCAGGACCGGCCTGCGGCCCGGTTCGAAATGCTACAGGGCCCGATAGCGGTCTGCAGCCCGGTGGTTGGGGACCACTGCTATAAGAAAACAGAGCAGAGAAACGGCCACATTTAAAAATATTTCTCAAAACATGGTTTAGAGCAATGAGCATCGACTACTTAAGAATTAAGCTCACTGTTAATTCAATTTATTTAAAAGAATAGCAAACGCACAAACAACTGTGGCTAGATCTGCAACACACAAATGACCAAGCACCAGCATGCGTACAGAATACAAAAGCATGAAAACTTGAAAATAAATCAGTGAAAGTTAAAAAGCTCTCTGATGTGAGGCCACAAAGCATGAAAAACTACAAACTGACAATGTTGCAATTTCACATTTGCAACATTTTTGTCATGAAATCTGAGAGAAGCACCTCAGCATTTTTGTCTGTTAATTTACAAATGATATTTTGAAACATACAAAGACCCCACACACCCACCTGCTTTCTCATCATCTGCAACAAACATTTCCCCCCAGATTATTCTATTATTTTGTCAGTTCTTTGTAGCTAGGACTTACAGTACAGTTTTACTGCATGCTAGCCTGAAGAATACAGTGATGAAAAAAATACTTGGACATTTATTAAATATACCTCCAGTGCATATATACATTTTAGACATGATACTTAAGCATTACCAAAAAAAAGTATGAATTTATGAGTATAAACAAAGATGTGTAAAAATAACGATAATAATAAACATTTACAAAGTTTATAAAGTTATGAGAGTTCCACCACTACACTCAATTCTATTTTTATTGGAATTAATATCAGGAGACAGCAAGAGGAGATATCTTTCATAGGAAAAAAACCTAAAGTTATATTGACTGAATATCTTGACTTGACTTGTTAAAATATTACCCGTTCTCCTTTCTTGGAAGATGATAAGCACACGTCTCAAGTTGACTGCCCTGTTCTCTCTTACCGTACTTATTACCAGTCTGAGAAAAAAGATGCACTTGTCCAGATACAAGTAGTGGTTCCATGAGCTTTTCATATATTATCAAACTATTTGCTATCACTTTTTCCATTCAAATTGTTTGAAATATTTTACTTGGGAACTTTAGGAAGTTCCTTCACTGAGATTGTATTTTAAGCTTTAAATACATATAAACACTAGATGTGGGCCATTATATCGATATGGCGATATATCGTCATCCTTGCTCACGCGATACGATAATTAATACACCGGTGGCAATATCGATATTTAAATTACTAAACATTTGCCGCCAAACTGACTTACCGGTGTCACTACTTCTTCTTTCCACTGGGTGGTGCTGCTCAACTGAGTGCAGGAGATTTCTGTGAACGCTGAAGATGTTTTAACAGCTCTAAATGTTGAAATTTCGGCTGAGCCAAATTTAAATCTAAAGTCTGAGTTTGGCTTTTAGAAGATTGGAACAGAGCGTGGATTATTTTGTGACAGTCATATCTCTATGTGTCTCTTTCCTGCACTTATTTGATACTATACGATACACGATATGTGGCCCAGGTTTACTCACGTTGATCGGTCGTCGTAGCTTCATCCAGTCACTAAGGCGACCGATCAACGTGAGTAAACCAGGGCCACATATCGTGTATTGTATCGTATCGTCATATACCCTGCGATTCTCACCCATAATATACACTGCTCAAAAAAATAAAGGGAAAACTTAAACATCACAATGTAACTCCAGGTCAATCACATGTCTGTGAAATCAAACTGTCCACTTAGGAAGCAGCACTGATTGACAATCAATTTCACATTCTGTTGTGCAAATGGAATAGACAACAGATGGAAATTATAGGCAATTAGCAATACATCCCCAATAAAGGTGGTGACCAGAGAGCACTTCTCAGTTCCTATTCTTTCTGGTTGAAGTTTTGGTCACTTTTGAATGCTGCCGGTGCTATCACTCTAGTGGTAGCATGTGACAAAGTCTACAACCCACACAAGTGGCTTAGGTGTATGTGGGGTGGCATTTCTTTGGGGGCTGCACAGCCCTCCATGTGTTTGCCTGAGATAGCCTGACTAACATTAGTTTCTGAGATGAGATCCTCAGACCCCTTGTGAGACAGATCATATGCTGGTTTGGTTGGCCCTGGGTTCTTCCTAATGCAAGACAATGCTAGACCTCATTGAGCACATCTGGGACATCATGTCTCACTCCATCCACCAACACGACATTGCACCACAGACTGTCCAGGGGTTGTTGGATGCTTTAGTCTAGGTCTGGAAGAAGATCCCTCAGGAGACCATCTGGCACCTCATCAGAAGCATGCCCAGGCATTGTAGGGATGCCAAACAGGCACTTGGAGGCCACACACACTACTGAGCCTAATTTTAACTCGTTTTTAAGGACATTACATCAAAGTTGGATCAGTGTTGCGTTTTTCCAATTTAATTTTGAGTGTGACTCCAAATCCAGACCTCCATGGGTTGATAAATTTGATTTCCATTGATAATTTTTATGTGATTTTGTTGTCAGCACATTCAACTATGTAAAGAACAAAGTATTTAATAAGAATATTTCCTTCATTCAGATGTAGTATGTCTTATTTTTGTGTTCCCTTTATTTTTTTGAGCAGTGTATTTAAGTATCTGAAAACATAAACATTTCTTTACTTTTTGTGCTTATGAACGCCTAATTTTTCCTTATTTTAGTTATCAGAATTACGATTAAAAAGTCAGAAGACAGGGTGCATAAAGTGAACATATGTATCAGAAGTATATTAAAAATCCAAGAAATTAGTGTCAAAATATTGGTTTCCACTTGCTGTACAAAAATTTATATTTCAACAAATTTATATATTTTATATACAATATGTTTTTTTCATTTATCTTAGCAGTGAGAGCGTTTCTGACAGCAAATGTTATCATTAGAATAAATACAAATATGAAATAAAAAATGAAAAAAGATCTAATTTTGTTTTTTTTTTGGGAGCTGGTAAGAACAGTACAGTTAACTGATGATTACTACAAGTAATTCTGTGCTTCCACTAGGAGAACTCTAGAAATGGTAACCAAACACATTGACAAACACGCCCTGTTCACTATACTAATTTTATTTGTATTGATTCTAATATTAGTGATGTGAAAATAAAAATAAAAATGCATGTACTGCCTGTTTAAACAACTGTTAAATATAAACGTCTCAAGTGCCTTTTGCACAATACTGAATATATATACACATTTTACATCATATCATATTTACCTGGTATACTATATTAATCACTGAGGAAATCAGTAAAGCCCAGCAAACACTTAACATGCTTACTACATGCACTCTGGTGCGCAACCCTTGAAGCAGTGTGACAAGACCAGAGCTTACCTTCAGCTTTAACCTCTCTTTTCTGTTTCCCTGCATTTAATGCAACAACTGTGGTGGCCTTGCCTGCCAAAATATCCACATTATGTCATTGTCTATGTATGGGTTCACACAGTATTACACATCAGTGTTTCCCACAGAATTATATTTCATTTGTGGTGATGTTTAAGGGGCGGTAATGGGGTCAGGGTTTGATAAATTGATATTACCCGCCATTAATAAATCAATATAGGGTAAACAGTATACATGCTTGCACACACACACACACACACGAGACAATTTTGTTATAAGCACTGCCATACCTTGGCTCTGGTTGACTGAGGTGGTAAGATCAACTATTTCCTCCAAGGGGTCATCATAGCTCTCTATGGAGTAAATATGTTCGTAATCGGGGTCATTTGTGTTCACCACAACGCGCAATTCACGACCTGAAAACACACACATACACCACCAATCCTCAAAAACAATTTGGCTGTGATAGGAGTCTAAGGCTAAAATCATTCAGATATTAAAGGAATTGTTTGACCATAAATCAAACATACATGATTTTTCATTCACAGCAAGCATGGCTTATATAACAACATATTGTCCACAGTTCATACAAGCGTTCCGCAGATATGTACCAGAGCCAATAACACACAAACAGATGAACAGCAGGATAAAATTACTCCAGTATTTTAAGGTAAATAGTGAAACATACTGAATTTTCTGAATAAAGTATTTATGAATAAACAGTCGGAATTACTGAAATATATCTAAAGTTTTATCACAAAAAAAAATGTAATCATAGATTATAACTTGAAGAAATGTAATATATTAGAGACTGAGATAATGATTTTGACATTAACTATTTTGCAGAATTACAGATGTATGAACTCAAAATACAAAGCAAACAGCATGCAAGTGAAAAATCATGTAAATTTGAGAATTCCTTTAATTGAATCAGTGTGGGGTTAGATAACATGGAGTTTACAGTTTACAGTCATGGTGGAGGACATACAGACAGGAAGCTGAGAGAATGACAGAAAAATAACATTAAAAGTAGGGACAGCAAGACGTGGAGTGATGGACAAAAAGACTCACCCTCCTCGTCCCCTCGGCCTAATGAGTGCTCAGGGGACGTGGAGGAGCGACCTCGGAAAGACTGCACCGATGTACGGGTCTGAATTTCTCCAACACCTGACAACATGCCCACAAAAAATAAATAAAAAAATCACACAAACACAGGCCAGCTAAACCCAATCACACGTACTGACACATGTCACATCCTGGTGGCATGCTCATTCAAACTCCACATCCAGTAGATCAGCAGTCCCCAACCTTTTTCACGCCACGAACCGGTTTAATGCCAGACAAAAAGTCGCGGATAAAAACAACAAAATAAAATGATACGACCAACATAAAAATTGTGGTATTTTGTAAATATAATAATAAACATGAATCCACTGTGTAATTATGTAACTTTATTAGCAGCGTCTTTCTGAAATGCGCTAACAACGATCAGAGTAACGTCGTCCTCTGCCCCTCACGCGCTCTGGTCGCTATGGTAACGAATAAACGTTCCTTTTTAAATTTTTTGTATGGACCGGTACCGGCACCGGCCCACGGCCAGGTTCGAAATGCTCCACGGCCCGGTAGAGGTCCGCGGCCTGGTGGTTGGGGACCACTGCAGTAGACCATGCATTAGCTTCCAGCAACATACCCAAACACCAAACTTGACCCACATAGGCAACCAAGTGAGATGTTACTTTTTACAGAAATTTTATTCTGTTTTTTTCACTGCAGTTTTTAAATTAAAGTAATATTATTAAATAACTATTTTTCTATCTATTACAAATAAACTGCAAATATGAGGAAAAATAAAATGCATGCTTTGTAAAAATTGTGTGATATATACATTGCCCTCCATAATGTTTAATTTACAACTGTGTTTTCATCAGTGTGAAATTTTAACTCAAACAATTTAGACATGATTAAATTGGAAATTTGCCAATAGTTAAGTTTCACCGTGTAGAAATTGCAACACTTTTTATGCCAGCCTCCCCCATTTCAGGACACCATAATGTTTGGGACAAAGTAGTGGTAGGTATATTACAGCTGTCATGTTTAGTACATTGTTGCATATGCCTTGTATGCAATGACTGCTTGAAAACTGCTATTCATAAACATCACCAGGTGCTCTCTGGTGATGCTCTGCCAAGTCTCTACTGCAGCCACCTTCAACTCCTGATTGTTCTGGGGGCTTGTTGGCATATGCAAGGCATGCTCAATTGAATTTAAGAATAAAATAGAATAGATCTTTATTATCCCACGTGTGAGAAAATTCAGTTTTACAGAGCTCTTGTACATAGAACAGGAATATATAAGAAAAAAACACTAAACAAAATATGCTCAGGATTTCTGTATCCCCAAAAATAAAACTTATAAAGTCTTATATATATAAACAAGCACCAATAATAAATCTGCAGAGGTATGTGCAAAAATATGTATAAGTATACAGATGAGGTGATATTAGATGAGATGAGAATCATACTGTGTGTGAATAACAGCAATTGAGACCAGATGATGTGTTAAACTGAAGAGATGATATATAAATGAACTGTTATACTGTGTTATAGAGTCTGACAGCTGCTTGTAGAAATGACCTGCGGTAACGCTCCTTCTTACACTGTGGGTGCAGCAGCCTACTACTGAAGGAGCTGCTCATGGCTCGTACAGTCTCATGTAGGGGGTGGGAGGTGTTGTTCATGATGGATGCCAGTTTGGTCAACATCCTCTCCTCTGGCATCCATCATCAGGTTAAATCAGGTTACTGGCTTGAACTTTGAAGAATTTAAAATTTTTTAGCTTTAAGAAGGTTGCCTTGGCCCCAGAATTCATCATACTGCCATTAGCTACCTGTGCACCCACTGGATCCTGGGCACTTCCTTTTTGTCTACATATATTCTTCTTGCCATCACTCTGATACAGATTAAGACTATAACACCCTATTTCTACATTTTTCAGGCTTTCAAGTACAGAACATTTTCCAGTTTTGGTGGTTTGTGTCTTGCAATGTAGCCTCTGTAATTCTGTTCATGATGTCTTCTGTGGACAATTTTCTGACAAAGACACACCTGCCTCCTGATCTGTTGGACAGGAGTTGAATTATTTTTTTTGAGGATTCTTCTGTCATCAGCAGAATATTGCCTAATAGTCCCTTTGCAATTACAGAGCTCACCAGTAAATTATTTCTTCTAAATGATATTCAGTGACCAATGTCCCAATTGGTTTTATGCTTGTTTTCAGTTTCCTTGACGTTCATTTGCAACATAAAATATTGGAAGCAAGCCTAGGAATCTTATCACTGCACTGCTGGCATAATGAAACACCTGAGTAATCACAAACACCTGTGAAGCCAATTGTCCCAAACATTATGGTGCCCTGAATTGAGGGAGGCTGGAGAAAAAAGTGTTTCTACAACTAAATTGTATGCAAATAACTTTAAATGTCCACTTTAATCACATCTGAATTGTTTGATTTGAGGTTTTACACTGAAAGGTGCAGGGGTAAATCAAAGAAAAATGTGTATTTGTCCCAAACATTATCGAGGGCAACACATCCATGTTGTATATTACTAACACTGTAAGCAAATGAACACACAACATGATCTGTAAAAAAAGAAGGAGGTTCTGAGCTATTAATCAAATTCAGTTTGTTCTTATTTTTCTGTGGTAAAAAAACTCACAGGGGGAACGGAAGACAAATCAGAACATTCAACTAAAAACAACTACTTAACATATACTCAACAATTTCACTTGCATAGGTTTAAGTGTTGATGTTTAAGTACTTGCGTGAAGTATATTCCTGGACCAACTCTGTGGAACCTCTGCTGACCACCTTAAATTATGTTGCTTCATATACATGAGCAGGAGTAAGACATTACTGTTCTTTACTAAGGATTAAGGAGTAATACCTTGTACTTTTCTTTGTGACTGTACCCATTAAAGATAAAGTGGTCCTGTGATGATAGATATGACTAACTAAGATGAATATTAATGTTAGATACAGTGGTGTCACAATGTCATGCACATGTATGACAGAACTTACCTCCACAGGCTTCAGTGAAGAACAACAGGAGATAAAAAAATGCCAAAATGGAAAATGTTACAATATGCTGAAGCACTTTTTAATTTGCTATTGTTAATGAAATACATGAGATGATACAACTAAGTACACAGTGAATGCATCATGTATTAAAATACACACTCACCACAGTGTTGGTTCATCTCAGAGCGAACATAAGCACGAATCTCATCCTCCTATTGTGGATGACAGACATGAATGAGTGATGTGCTTGAAGAGTGAATAGAAGGAATACACAGAGGTAGGGGTGAGAGTGTGAAAGTATATGTTCTGACCGTCATGCCTGGCTCTCCTCTATCTCCCTTAGCACCATCAAGGCCTACTTCCCCCTGACACATATTAGAATAAGACATTAAAAATAAAGGAAACCAAATGGGGACTTTTATTTGTGAAAATAATACCAAACAATGTGTATTCTTCCCCATTGACATGCACTGCAAAATGTATTTGAGAAATACTTTGCTCATATTTGCTTCTATATAACATGCATAATGTGTATGGATCACCTGCTCTCCTCGTTCTCCTGGAATTCCTGGAATACCTCGAGGGCCAACGTTTGCAGGACCTGGAGGACCACGTTCACCCTACAAAACATTTCACACATGCCTATTTTAACAGACATCTAGCTTTGGTAAAGAAAAAGAACAAAATTAAGATCAAAGCATTTTCCTTGTAGAAAAACACACAGTTTAGCACCTTCTGCCCCTGCAGTCCCTCTGGGCCTTTAACTCCTGCAGGGCCCTGAGAGCCTGTCAGACCAGCGGGTCCATCTGCACCTCGGGGACCTGGGGGGCCAGGGATGCCTGGAGGTCCCTGTGAAGAGAAAAAGAAAGATAAAGAAGTAAACTGAAGAACTTTACCTAGAGTACCCTGTGGCTGAGTTATACTTACCCGTTCACCTTTGTCTCCTTGTGTTCCTTTTGGTCCCATCACACCATCAAAACCTCTGTCACCCTGATCATTAACACACAGACATCTCAGTGCACAAACTCTGTGTTCTGTTTAATATTACAATCAAAGTGTATTTTTTCTTCATGGAAAAGTAGAGTTAATGTGACATGTTTACAGTTTATTCTTTTCATCATAAATCCTGTAAAAAAATTGGATGAATGCTTTTGAACCCTCAACAAGAATTCCCTAACATACTTTAGGTCCAACAATGCCCTCCTTTCCTGGGGTTCCTGTGGCTCCTGATGGCCCCACATCACCCTGTAACAAAAATAACATAAATTACACCAGTTTTACAATTACAAGTTTTGGATTAAATTTGTCAATTCTAAAAAAACGTTTTACAACATATAGTAGCTTACAAGTATACTACTGTTGAAGAGTTCAGAATAATGTGGAGTAATATTAACAATTGTTATTGTTATGGTTTTAAAGTCTTTCTTCTACCCCAACCTGTATGGGAGCCATGTGCTTTAGTATTTGTGTCTCCTGCATTGACCAGCTCCTTGATTATGTTTTCCACGTGTTTCATTCATACCCCTGTCTTTTGCTCCCAGGTGTTTCTTGTCTGTGCTTAATGTATAGTATCACTCACTTCTGCTGAGGAAAGGTATATTACCTTGTCTCCCATGACCAGACTAGTTTCAAATCACCCACAGATCATCTCTGTGTACTTTATGCTTCATAGGCCAATGTTAGATTTGTTGCTCTAAGCCAGTGGTCCCCACATGGATCATTTCGAACCGGGTCACGGGCCAGTACCAGGCCATCCAAAAAATTACAACTTAATTAAAATATATATATATATATATATGATCTCGATCAATAGCACCAGGTATTCTGGATGAAAGTCATGACAGAAAACCCTGAGATCGCCACAACAGCACTGAAAACTTTTTCTGAAAGGACCATTTATGTGTTACCATAGCAACCAGAGCGCGTGGGGCAGAGGACGACGTTACTCCGATCGTTGTTAGCGAATTTCAGAAAGACGCTGCTAATAAAGTTACATAATTACACAGTGGATTCACGTTTATTATTATATTTACAAAATACCACAGTTTTTGTGTTGGTCATATCATTTTATTTTGTTGTTTTTATCCGCGACACCTTAAATGCCGGTCAGCGAAAATATTGTCTGACATTAAACCGGTCCGTGGCGTGAAAAAGTTTTTTTTTATTGCTGTCTGGTGTCAACCACAGTAGGATATGTTCCACTTCTGAGTCTAGGATGCTCCCAAGGTTTCTTCCTCCAGCTTATGGAGTATTTTGTTGCCCATTAGTGAATCAGACGTGGCTTCTAATAAGCTGTTTCGTGACAATGTCAGACGTAAAAAGCGCTATATACATAAAACAAGCTTAATTTAAGTAGAAAAAGCCCTTTAGCCACTTGTATCTTATCTGCGGCCTGCTTGACGACCTGTTTTGTGCTACTTCGTACATGTGGTCTTTTTGCTTCCTGCTTGTTTTGTTCATGTCTTTATTGAAGTCCCATCCTTGTGTGTGTCTGCCACTAATGTAAAAAAGGCAAATTCATTCAACAGTGTAAACTGTCAAATTATTGCACTGTAATTATATTGCACGCTGGATGAACCTTCAGTTCAACCTAAGACTGAGCTCCTCATCTTTCCTGCCAGTCCGATGATACATTTCCGTCCAGATCAGCCCATCGGTCATTACACCGACCAGCTGAACTTCAAGGGTCACATCTATACCATCCGCAAGATCAGACCATACCATCCAGAATACACCACTCAGCTCATAGTGTAGGCTCTGGTGCTCTCCCGCTTGGACTACTGCAACTCGCTGTGGACCTGTCTACCTGCAACCAACCACAACCAAGCCACTGCAAAGGATTCAACACGCAGCAGCTAGGCTGATCTTCAACCATGTGTAACAAGCTCATTTAATGCTGCTTGGCTCCTTCCATTAGCTTCCCATCGCAAATTCGAGTCCTACTGGATCATCAATGGATCTGCTCCCAGCTACATGGGAACACAGATCCAGACCTACACACCCAACAGATTACTCAGATCAGCTACATCAGAACTGCAGAGTCTCTCCCTACGTTCAAGAAGCCCCCAAGACTCTGTTCCATTCCCACCTAAGCATCTAAGCCCAGTAGACACACACAATCTATCTGCATGTTCTCAGACAGCGATTTCCCACTTATAGTTCATGTTACAGCATTCGATATCTGTAATTATTTTCATATATTATACTTCATGCAGCATTTACTAATGAGGAATGCCTTGGACTCTTTCAAACAATCACTTCCTGACCACTCACACTGTAATATACACCTGTAAATAACCGGTAACTGTAAATATTTCTCACCTCTAGACTGTAATATACATTGACGCTTATGTATATATGTGTAATGAATACATGTGTGTATATATTAGATATATATATATGTGTATAAGTATGTATATGTATGCAGATATGTATACAGTATGTGTGGGTATATACATAGAGATATTTATATTATTTATATTTTCATTTCAGTACCTCACCTCATACACCTCATACACTTTCATTCTGTACTTCACCTCATCTACCTCACTCCAATACTGAATAATTGAAATTATCATACTGTACTTGCACCTTCTTTGTCTATGTTCTATTTTTCTATCACATTTTTTGTGTATGTTACACTTATTCTGCTGCTGCTGAGAGATTCCAAACAAAATTCGTTGTACTCCGATACAATGACAAATAAAGAATCTTTATCTTATCTTTATCACTCCCACATAGTAATGTACCACTTGTAGTTAAAAAGAATGTGTTGAATTACTTTGTTGCACTCACATCAGTGCTATCGTGTGAAATAAATACTTGATCGTCCCTGTAACTAGAAGTCGCTATGAACAAAAGCATCAGTCAAATGAAAAAATGTAAATGTAAAATGTAAATACGTAGAGTAATTTTTGATCAGGGAATTTATGTGAGACTGGATCATCAATACACTCTGTATGTTAATTTTATAGTAACTTCATTCTCAGTGTTTTACAGCTCTGTAGATTATTCTGGACACTTGTAAAATGTTTTATTACACGGATCATCAGACAATTTTATTGAACCAAATGGTGCATCCCAGCATTGACTGGTGTAATTTTTCTTGATAATAAAGCAGCATTTATGACAAGAATACTTATATGCTAGTATAAAAAAACTCTATAAATAAAGTCTATGTTTACTGGTTGACATGTTTTCTTAGTATAAAAAGCAGAAACGTATTTTGCTCTGGGTAAGAGTATTTGCCAAATCCTGTCAATGTAACTGTAAATGTAAGACATAAAGGTCAAATTTGTAGGAGACAGTATGTATAAAATTATGTCCTGGCATGACATATTGTGTGTTTTGTGTGTGTGTGTGTGTGTGTGTGTGTGTATGTACCGGCTCTCCTTTCCTTCCAGGTAAACCTGGTCTGCCATTAATTCCAGGATCCCCCTGTGAAAAGGTATAACATAATTTTTCAACAAGATATTCACAACTTTCAGATATTCATTCTCTCTCACTCGCTACATACATACATACCCTTGTGTGTGTGTGTGTGTGTGTGTGTGTGTGAGAATGTGTGTATGTGTGTGTGTGTGTGTGTGTGTGTGTGTGTGTGTGAGAATGTGTGTATGTTTGT
>JBBIGC010000104.1:14482676-14492700 GCA_037576955.1 Lepidarchus adonis
TGTATCGTTGCCCCTGTATTGTGATATGTATTGTATCGTTGCCTCTGTATTGTGACACGTATTGTATCGTTGCCTCTATATTGTGATATGTATTGTATCGTTGCCTCTGTATTGTGACACGTATTGTATCTTGCCCCTGTATTGTGATATGTATTGTATCTTGCCCCTGTATTGTGACACGTATTGTATCGTTGCCTCTGTATTGTAAAATGTGTTGTATCGTTGCCTCTGTATTGTGATACGTGTTGTATCGTTGCCCATGTATTGTGATATGTATTGTATCATTGCCTCTGTATTGTAATACGTATTGTATCGTTGCCTCTGTATTGTGATATGTATTGTATCTTGCTGCTGTATTGTGATATGTATTGTATCATTGGCTCTGCATTGTGATATGTATTGTATCGTTGCCTCTGTATTGTGATATGTATTGTATCGTTGCCTCTGTAATGTGATGTGTTTATCGTTGCCTTTGTAATGTGATACATATTGTATTGTTGCCCTTGTATTGTGATACATATTGTATTGTGAGGTTGTTGGTAATGCCCAGCCCTAGTGGACACCCTCTTTCCCCTAAAAACAAGGATCTGTCACATTCTGATGTAATACCTTTTTGGAACTGTATGATAGCATAAACAAATTAGATTTTTTAAGATGTTGATGCTCATAGGGCTTGGAAAGGTTACAAAACCATCTCTAAAAAGTTTGGAATCTTTGGACCGATCTACAGTCAAAAGGATTGTGTACAAATGAAAGAAATGATTTATAGTCAACTAAATTAAAGGCAACTAAAGCAATTGGCTTAAGCTCATGTGTCCATCATAAGTAAAATGCTTAATAATAAAGATGTGAATGGCCAGGTTGAAAGGGGAAAGCCACAATTCTCTAAAAAAAATTTAAATAAATAAAATTCTAAAAGCTTCACACAACTGCTTGACACATACAGCAAATGTTGTTTTATTGTAAAGAAGCCCATGTCTTACCCTCTCACCCTTTATCCCAGGAGGTCCAGCTACTGTCTGTGTTTAGGTATGGGACAGACAAAAGAGTATTAAGGGCATTAAGTATATTATGTATGACAATCTAGCTTCATTGAAAATGCACTCACAGGCATTACTTTCTGACACGAATGCAAGCTGTCATATAATCAAACCTGACTGTAGCAATGGAGGACATTGCAGATGACTGTCTTTACACTTTAAACTATTGGCATTAAAATAACTTTCCTTCCTTTTCATTGTTTTAGTCGTTTTGTCCTCTACATTCAGTTTTATTCGTTTTATACATTCTGTTGACTAAATTATATTAATATACTAAAATATTTTAAAAAGTAAAACATATTTTAGGGAAAAAATTGCCTTTGTAAACATACCTTTCCTGGAGGACCAATATCTCCTTGCTCACCTTTCAGTCCTGGATGGCCCATGGGACCAGATACACCCTGTTGTAGAGCAGTAAAACAGGACAAGGATGAACAGAACTTAGAATGAAATGAATAAAAGCCTAAAATACACAGTAATCATTACTGATGTTAAAAACACATCAGCATTTGCCTGTTTTCCAGGTAACCCAGGTGTTCCATCTTTTCCTGGTACACCATCTCTTCCAGGGACTCCAGGCTTTCCTCCCTCTCCCTGTGGAAACAGTCAGTGTAAGTGTACTGAATGTATATATGTTGTAATGCAAGCATAGTTTATTGAGCTTAGTTTTATTGAGCTTAGTTTTACTACAATTATGCAGTCTTCAAGCATTATGCATTATGCAGAAAAAAGTAAATCAAAAAATCTGAAAATATTTTTTTCCAGTGTATGTTTTTAACATATGTCATTTCTTTTCAAAAGTACATTTCAGCTTTTTCAAATCACTTTTGTAAGATACAGTCATATGTACAAAATTGGCACCCCTTGATAAAAAACATATTTTGGTAATTTTGTAATTGAATAAATCTGTCCAGGACATGGATAAAATTCACAATATTTTAAGCAAACATAGTAAGCAAATATAGTAAGTATAGTAAGCAAACATAAGCATAGTTACTTTTTATGACAAATAAAAAATAAAAACATTATTATAATAATAATGTTTTTGGGGTTTTTTTTATCTTAAAATGTAACTATGCATCAATGTTTGCTGAAAATATTGTGCATTTTTTCCATGTCCTAGAAAGTCTGTATTTACATCTTTTCAATAAAAAAATGACAAAAATGTGTTATTTATCATGCATAACTTTTGCATAAGACTGTATGCTATTCCTCTAGTCTTACCACTTGTCCTGGGAGACCTGGAGGTCCTTGAGGGCCCTAAAAGAAATCACAAATAACATTTAATTTTCAGCCTTCAGGTGAGAAATATGCTGCACACTTACTACAGTCATTATTATTAAACTTACAATTATAAAAAGGAAATGAGAAAGAAAAATACAGAAATGAATATTCAAAGAATCCATTAGCCAAAAAAGAAACATTAATTAGGCCCTAATGAGATGGCTGACTTTCTTTTATATTTAATTCTGCATGAAGTGGGTTATTAGCAAGAGCCAGTTGAGAACACATGATGTAACATCCTTTTTTTCTGTATGCAACACATAACTATATACACAGCTTAACACACACTATTTTGAAATGTATAGAGCAAAATACTGGTGTCATTTACAATGAAGAGAATATATAAATATTCTGTCTTATGTATATATTGGGCATGACATAATAGGCTAAATGCAGCACCTTTGACTCCTGTCATATTAGATAAAGAAGAGTGACTGGTAGGGAAATTTTAAATATAAAGCAGCCTGGCATTTCAAAGGAAACTTACATTAATATTGCATTAATAATTGATTTGCATTTCTGACGTCAATTAAAGTCTAAGGGCATTGTCATGACTACTAATAACCTGAACAGAAGATATGGTCTTATATATTGTTTCTATTTTAACACTGAATTTGTATGTAACACCAACACTCTGGTAAACAACCTTAGAGAAATCTTTCCTGTCATAAGCTTCAATAATTGATTCAAGGGAAGTCAAAGTAGAAATGTAGCCATTGGGGATATTAGGCTTAGGATTAGAGTTGAAAGTAGCTTTAATCTTACAATAGCTCCTGGTGTGCCTATAATTCCAGGCAATCCTCTGATGCCTTGTGGTCCTGGAGGGCCCTGTAAAAGTGAACAGACATGACTCAACTGTGAAGGCTCTTGTGTTTTACCCATGTAATTTTCCAGTGCAATGGTTTAACCCATACTTGAAAAAATATGCAATAATATGTGTATTTATGATAATGAGTAGTTATCAAAATCTATAGTAGTTCTAGAATAATCTTAAGATTATATAAAAGAGCGTGGGCAAGTATAAGCCTGCACTCCACTTTCCACACTCCAGTATGAATTATTTTTATGTACAATAAATCGTTAAGTAATAAGCCATAGAATGCAATAAGACTGGGCATTTATGGTACTAATAACTTAATATAAAGCTGCAGTTTAATTTGTTAAATAGACCATAGAAAGACTTACTTGAACTCCCAGACCTGGCTCTCCATTTTCACCCTACAGGTTTAACCCACACAGACACATACAATGACATTTTTAGGTTAAAGCTGCTCAGTTAAAGGCATTAATCTAGGAAGAATCTATTAATGTATCAGAATACACTGACCTTCACACCAGGTGATCCTGGAGGTCCCACTGGACCCACTGGTCCCTATAAAGATTGATAATCAGAAAGAAGCTTTTCTGCATGTTTGTGCAATTATAAGACTGTGTGAGATACACATACTTACAGCTGGTCCACGTATTCCTGGTTCTCCTGGATTTCCCTGCGTGATACAAGTTACAGTCAACACACTAACACAAAGCAGAAGCTTCCAGCCACACACATAACCACACGTAAAGAATGCACAAGAGCTTGTAAGACACACATGCCCATAAACATAACTCTATACAAACAATCTCTGTCTCTTTTAAAAATGAATATATATTAGTTAGGGCTGTCAGATCATCTTGGAATGTGTTCTATGCTAATTTGGCTAAGCTCTATCATTCTGGGATTTTTTTGTGACAATATGGCACAAATCTGTTACTTTCAGGGCCAATTTGATATTTTCAAATGTGTTTCTATATCAGATATTGCGCTGAATTGATCAGAGGTAATGTTCATCGCAACAGAGGTTTGTGTTGCTAATTTGATCATTCATGTGATGTTACTGATTAAGATGTGTGTGTGAGTCTTTTAATGGCAAAGGTTCATTCACACTAGACACATACAAAATAATAAGGTAGAACATGACATTATTAGAACACTTCAACGGTAATCTTCTTAGCTTGTTAGCAGGCTAACAACCTCCCTCACCATAATGTAAGTTTGATTCTGGCTAGTGGTTGATGCACTGACAAGTTTAGCAGATTCAATTCTAGACTCAGTTCTAAGAGTGCAATATAGGATTAGCGTGATGATTAGCCAGATTTGTTTTGTATTTTGTGCGGCACTGTTAGCTTGCTAACTAAGGTAGCATTTGCACCACAACTAGCAGGCCAACAGCAGTATAGGATTGTTACTAGCTAATCAGAGTCAGATCTAAGGCTATTGTCAAGTGTTATTAGATTACAGGTTTAGATTTGCTTCATTGCAACTAGGATCGAATCAAAATGTAATTACTTATAGCTACTTGAGTGCATTGATTTTCTTCAGTGTTGTTGTGTTCTCCCTCAATGTTGTTGTGCTTTCTGTTACTGTTACAGTACTTCAACTATTATAACTAATGTTGATATGTTCTTAACTGTTGTTCTTTTCCTTTTGTTTGCTTCTAATTGATTTGGACTCTCTAAACAACTTGTTTTCTTTCAATGTTTATTCTGGTATCTGAATTTAGGGTATCAAGTACAGGTAACAAGTACAGGTAACAAAAACATTCTGTTTTGAATTGCTATTGGCTCATTGCTAATCAAAATCTCTTATATTAGGTATGTATCAGTTGCAATTTCCGAATTTCAGATTGGTGCACCACATTGTAAGTAAACGCTAAATAACATTTAAATTGCCCACACATACACATTTCTACTTCTACAGAAAATATGTTGCAAACACACAGCTGGGCAGAAATACAGTGGAGGAAATAATTATTTGTTATTGTAATTATTCATAATAATGTAATTATTGTAATTATTTATTTTATTTATAATTATTTATTGTTTGTAAGAAATGAACATTCTATAATTTTTAATGGTAGGTTCATTTTAACAGTAAGAGATAATAAAAATTTATAGACTGTTTATTTCTTTGTCAGTGGGCAAACTTACAAAATCAGGGAGGGGTCAAATAATTATTTCCGCCACTGTATAAGCAGACACAAGACACACAAACATGCATCTTGTTAATAAGCACAGCAGCCACAGAAAAACCTACCGGTCTGCCTAACACTCCCGGGAACCCAGGTAAGCCCTAAAGAAAGACAGGGAGAAAGGGATGGAGGAAGAGAAAATGTAGACGAGAAAAAGGGATAGTGATGGTTAAAGAAGTTAGAATATAAATGTAAAACGGCACAGATGAAAAAAAGAGGTAAGAAATGAGTAGGAGTGTACAAAAATGGTCAGAAAAAGAAAAAAACAGGGAGAGGAGTTGTTAGGAGCAATGCTGAATATGTTACTTTCTACAGTTCATCCATGTTCAGCCAAAGAGAAACAGCTCCGACGGCCTATCATAGGTTTCAAAGCCCCAGGCTTTCCCAAGGGAGGCAGCCATTTTGGGCTACTGTTACTCACAGGTGTGCCTGGTGGACCGGCAGACCCCTTCAAACCCTGCTCCACAGGGGAATAAATAAAGCCATGATTGGAGCCTCCGTGCTCCTCCACAACTTCAGCTCCCTAACATTCTACATTCAACAACTTTCTTACTACTTCTCCCATCTTAATTTAATGTAAAATTATTGCACCTCAGTGCCATTTACCTTGGCTTAGGTAAGCACTTCAGGTGTTATTAATTAAAAACAACTTCACAGTTGTCAAGAAAAAAAACTTCATAAAGAAGTCCATAGAGTACAAACTGCTGAGCCCATGTTCCTTTTAAGATTTTAGCCAATATAGCACAAACCTTTCTAGGACTCACCTTTTTCAGGTCACCTTAATATGGTGAGAATTACAATGAATAGTTCAAAAGTAATCAGTTTCATGAGTAGAACAACCAACTATATTAAAATCACACCATCCTTATTATACATCTGCCTTGCATTAAGGGCATTCTTAAGTAGTAAAAATGGTCAAATATTAAAAAATTAAGCAAAATCTGGTAAACACCAATAGAGTAACTATGGTAAACACTTTCTCACCGGCTTTCCATCCAGGCCAGATTTTCCAGGTTCTCCCGTCAGTCCCTGAAAACAAGATTACTGTCTAATTTGACACCAAACAATGAAAACTGAATCACTGCTCCAGAAAAAAACAAAATAGACAAAACTGGAAAGAGTTCAGACGTACAGGGAGGCCATCTCTGCCCTTTTCTCCTACTTCTCCTCGATCACCCTTCTCTCCACGAAAGCCTGCAACACCCTAAATCACAATGCAAGGACAGATACACTTCATTACAAAATCAACGTATGGAAAAACATAAACTCTCTCTCTCACACATACACAAAAAAGTACTTACTCGCTCGCCCGTAGGTCCAGGTGGACCTTGAACCCCAGACTCTCCCTGAGGGCCTGATTGACCTCTTGGGCCGGGCAAACCAGGACGTTCATTTACCGACTCGCCCTATAATACATTAACGCACACCCGTAAACACACACACACACACATTCCTATTATCCAAATACTTTGTGCATGAATACATATAAGATATTTAGTAATACTATGTTTGTGATTCTCATTTTACCTTGGGCCCAGGAAGTCCTATTGCACCAGTTAACCCTGGTTTACCCTGTAAGAAAATAGGGTCAAATGTCCAATTCTTTTTGATAAACAAATTTAATTAAAGATCTTGATGGCTGTGTACTCACAGACTCTCCTTTCTCTCCTTTCTCCCCTCTTTCTCCCTAAAATTTGAGGATCAAATTAGTACTTAATATTCTCCTAAATCCTCCAAAGATTACACCATTTTTATAGCCATTAGCAATAATAAAACATAATTAAGTATTATTAAAACCTGCTTTTGCCCCTACCTTATCTCCAGGTCTTCCAGCCTCTCCCAGTTCTCCAGCTCGTCCTGGTACCCCTGGTATCCCTGGTTTTCCAGGCTCTCCAGCCTGTCCAGGAGGACCCTCTGGGCCTCGTTCTCCAATAGCTCTGCCTGTTGGGCCCTGAGGCCCAGGAGGTCCTTTCTCACCATGATCACCTTTTGAACCTCGCTCACCAGGAATCCCCCGAGCACCCTTAGGCAGAATGCAAAAAAATAACAGAAAAGTCACAAAAAGAGAGCAAAAAAGAAAAGAGAATAAGAGAATCACGATAACTCTTTCCTGTCTAGTCTGATTTACTTTCAACAAAGTAAAAAAAATAATCCAGAGAGAGAAAATTATAAAATCATTGTAATGAAGTAATATACAGCGGGTAAAAAAAAAGTATTAAACATTTTTCAAAGTAAATATATTTATGAAGGTGCTTTTGACTTGAAATTCTTACCAGATGTTGATAAAAACCCATCCAGTCCACACATGTAAATAAATCAAACCATAGATCCATATGTTAAGTTATATGTGTAATAAAATGGAATGACACAGGGGAAAAGTATTGAAGATACTACACTTACTTACTAAAATGTATTTAATAATATATACAAAAGCCTTTGTTGGTGATGACAGCTTCTGATGACGCCTCCGAGAAACCAGTACCATGCATTGCTTAGGTTCTTCAAATCCTGAAGGTTCTGTGCACTTTTGTTCTTCCCATAGATTTTCTATAGGATTCAGGTCAGGTGATTGGCTGGGAGCTTTATTTTCTTTCTCTGAAACTAATTGAGAGATTCATTGGCTGTGCTTGGGATCATTGTCAAACATTGTTTAATTTTCATCAACCTGGTTGATAGTAGCAGATTTTTTTGTTATCAAAAATGTCTAATTTTTCCTTTCATCATTCCGTTAATGATAGGAAGTGTGTCAGTGCCACATACTGAAAAATAGCCCCACACTGTAATGTTCCCATCTCCAAACATCACTGTTGGTACGGTGTTTTGGCGATGATATGCAGTGGTCTTTGACCTCTGAACATGGTGTGTATTATTCCATCCAAAGAAATCAATTTTGGTTTCATCTGACTAGACTATATTCACCCAGTATTTCACAGGCTTGTCTAAATGTTGGTCTGCAAAATGAACTTCAGCATGCTTTTTCTTCAGGAATGGAGTCTTACGTGGTGAGCAGTTGAGTACATTACTTATTGTTTTCTTTGAAACAATTCTACCTGCTAATTCCAGGTCTTTCTGAAGATCTCCACAATTGGCTCTTTGACAACTCTTCTGATAATTCTTTTCACTCCTCTGTCTGAACTTTTTACTGAGAACCTGGTTGTGGCTGGTTTATGGTGAAATAATGTTCTTTCCACTTCCGGATTATGGCCCCAACTGTGCTCACTGGAACCTTCTGTAGTTTATAAATTCTTCTGCAACAAATGCCATCAGTATGTTTTGCAGTATGTTTGACACCTTGGTAACAATACACCTTTTTATAGGCCTTCAGGTGGGACTGAACCAGGTGATATTACTGTAATTATCACTAAGTGTCAGGATTGCTTTCTAATTTCTGATAGATTTCCGCTTGTCATGCCTTTCTTTCTTCATGTGTTCAATACTTTTTCCTGTGTCATTTTATTTATTACACATAACTTAATGTACAGTTTGGACATCTATGGTTTAATTTCTTTGCGTGTGGATTGGATTGGTTGTGTCCATTGAATGATTAGAAGTATTTTTACTTAGAAAATTGGTGACATGTTCAATACTTATTTTACCCTCTGTATATAAATTAGGGGTGAGAATCGCAGGGTATCTCACAATACGATACGATATGCGATATGTGGTCCACGATAACAATAATATCGCGATACCACGATATCGTGATAATCGATATATCGCACGACAATGACGTAGCGATATTACACAGAACCACAGGGATGCATTATTAATTTATTTAAGGAACAGCAACGCTATTGTCACATTTCCTATATTTGCTTTGCGACCACGATCGGAAGCTCAAAGCAATGGCTACAGCTTCAGGGTCTTCACTTCTGCTCCCCTTTGTCACTTAGCAAGCTACACTAGCATTGTGCTAAGAGCGTTTACATTTATTAATGTTTCTGACGCTTTGTCCAAAGCATCATCCAAGTACAGGAACAATCAAGCATACATTCAGACATGACAACACTGATGTGAGATTTACAAGGAGTTCCACACATTTCTCTTAGTCATAGAACTGAGACAGAAACGTATTGCTCCATAATTTGCCCTTTCTGTACCGGACAGATTATGCAACAATACGCTTCTGTCTCAGTTCAAATTTAAATATCGATATTGCCACCAGCGTATCAATTATCGTATCGCGTGAGCATGGACGACGATATATAGCAATATCGATATTGTGGCCCACCCCTAATATATATAACAAGAAAATGTTCATTATGCAGAAAAGAATAGTTAAAATAAAAAGAGAGGAATGCAAACAAGGCTATGTGGGCAAGTGCACATGATGGTCTGTTGTCAGTTCAGCACCATAGACAGTCCTGAGGAGTATCCAGTCCCCTACAACTGATAAACTCTGTACTAGCCAGCAAAAAGGGCAAGCAAAATCTGGCCTACAATTTCACACTAGAGCATGGCTACCCGACCAGTTCGGACAAATACAAATACTCGGGTTCGGGTTCGGTCACGTCAGCACAAAAATTTTTTATCATTAAAATAGTAAAGGCTGCTACACAGTGAAGCTCCAAAAGTTCTGTCTCACATTATGTAATTGTAAAAGTATTTGTTAATAAAAAAAATACAATACTTTTTAATGTTAATTAAAAGTAGGGCGTACGCTACGTCACGCTGGATCGTTTGCTTTTTCCC
>JBBIGC010000104.1:14492800-14503598 GCA_037576955.1 Lepidarchus adonis
ACACACACACACACACACACACACACACACACACACACACACACACACACACACACACACACACACACAGTTCTCAAATTATTCTCATTGCTGCCATCTAGCGGTCAACATCTGAAAGTACAGTATTAGTTTATAATAATAATAATAATAATGTGCAATAAATAGTCCCTTGTATCACCTTAAAGCTTAGAACTCAGATCATTAGTACACAGATCAGTAACAACCTGTCATAAACCAAGTACAAGTTATAAGAAGGTATAGAATACATAAGAAAATACTCCTGGTGTAAAATATTCTTGTCTTTAAGCTGCACTGTGACTCCATCTGTCAAATTTACATTTTAACCACTTTACAAAGAAAATACCTGCTTTGTGATTCCTGACTGCTTTGTGGTCAAAGTGGAAAACCGGTGATATATAGGGATATACAGGGATGCACAATAATAAGAGCATCATAAATATTTGGTTTTGGCTGATATTGCTTATTGCTATACAGTAGTAACAATATGTTGGTGTGTGCGCGTGTGTGTGAGAAAAAGAGAGAGTGTGTGTATACAGTAAGAAGTCAGACTCCTTTATGTTGCAGCCTGATGTTACAATTATTTATTTATTTATTTATTTATTTATTTATTTATTTATTTATTAATGTCAAAACACAATCTTACACATTTATGTACATTTATTAAAAATAAAATCTGAAATACTACCTTTGTTCAATAAATTTAGCTCAGATGCCACCCATTTCTCTTGATCACTGCTGAGATGTTTTCTTAATTGGAATCTTCCTGTGATAAATTAAATTGTACATGATTTGGAAAGGCACACACTTTTCTATAGAAAGCGTCATTGCTGACAATCAGAGCAATGAGGTCAAAGGAACTGCCAGAAGAGCTCTGAGACGGGAGTACTGCAAAGCACAGATCTGGCGAAGGCTACCAAAACTTCACAAGAGCACATCTAATTCTCAAATGGAAGAAGGTTGGCATAACCAGGTCTCTTCCAAATGTGGGTTGCCTGGCAAAACTGAGCAATCGAATGTTCTGGCCTAAGTGAAAGAGGTGACCAAGAACTGGAGATGGAGCATTCCAGAAGGACAATCATAACTCCAGCCCTCCATGGATATGGCCTTTATAATAGCGTGGCAAGATGGAACCCTCTCCTCAGTGCAAAACATCTGATGAAACCAACATTGAATTATTTAACCTTAAATCTAAGGTTATGTCTGGAAGGAACCAGGCGCTGCCCAAAACCATCCCAACAGTGAAGCATGGTGGTGGCAGCATCATACTGTGGGGGTTTTCAGCAGGGGACTGGTTGAGGGAAAGCTGAATAGATAAAATAAAGAGATATCCTCAATGACGATCTGTTCCTCAGTGCTCAGGACCTCAGACTGGGCCAAAGGTTCATCTTCCAACATGACAATAACCCAAAGCACAACACAGGAGTGGCTTAGGGACAACTCTGAGAATTCCAGAGCCCTGGACCCTATGGAAGATCTCTGCAGAGACTAATTGTAACATCAGTTTGCAACATTACAAAATTGGAGAAAGTGAAAGGGTCTGATTACCACTTTAAATATAAAATCCCTACAGAAATAAATGTTATATTCAATGCTATTTCAGGGTGATTTAGTATCAGTGTGGGTAATGGCCACTATTTACTGTCTAATTCCTATATTTATCACATTTTCTTTTAAAGTTTTCACATATAGTATTAACACTAAATACTGCCATCTGCTGCAGTAAAGTAACATTACTCTTCTTGATGCCCCAAGGTTTAAATAATACATAATAATATTTATAATAAAATATTTATTTTAAAATAATCAACCTTAGACTTTGTGCAGTATTTTGTGATTTAGGAATCAGTAATGGTACGAGAACTGAATCTGTAACTGTGACTTTATTCTTGTGAAAAGCTTGAACCTGAATGATGATGTAACTCAAGAAGTGTTTTCTGCTTTCTTTTATTTATATATTTTTATAAACATATGGTCGTAAAAGTTTGGACATTTAGGACTGTCCAAAATAATTGTGACCAGATACCTTAATAATGGTGACAGTAATATTTCTGACAACAATAAATCTACATTGTGCCAGAATAGCATTAAAATCAAACTGTGGTAAAGCACTGATGATTCCCTTTCTAAAATACTGTGACTGGATCAATGCATCATGCCGTTATAGTTTCCCGCCTAATGATCAGTCAACATAGCCTCTACTCGGGACGTCCCAGGGCCTTCTACTTTATACTTGTCTTTGGAAGGTGTGTAGCCAGTAGGCTTGTCAAAGGTATTGATTTATTTGTAAGATTGGGTGAGACACATGGGCAATGTGTGTGTCCTCTGGCTGTTCTATAGCCCAGGCTGCAGACTGATAATCTGTAGTGATGGGTTGAGACGTGTCCAGTGATTGCGAGTGTGTGCCTGCTCAGTGTGTGTGTGTAGACGAGCATACGAAGTGTGGAGGTGGTGGCGATCAGAAAGGTTTGGGAGAAGGCAGGAGGATGAAGGCATAGCCAGTCTGAGCTGCCTTTTTTCCAGTAAAGGCTGACTGACCGAGGTTCGTTCCATTTTGACCTTTTGAGAAGAAACAATGGGCCAAGTTCTCCTCTTCTTGCTAGACTGGATCTCCTTCCTAACAGGATGTCCACTGCTCAGCAGAGAAGTCTTGGATTTGAGTAACTGGTCATAATGAGCACAACAGTATGTTTTACAAGGAGGGCGTCTGATCTGAGCCCCTTCCACTAGAAGGTTAACGCCTAAATACTGAGGAATCTCTACTGCAGCCTGGAGAAATCAGAAGAACAGATACAGGTCAAGCTGATGTATGTCATTCACAGGAATAATTCAGTAAAAATGAACATGAATTTTAAAATCTTAAATGATGCTGGAAGCATGAGTCACCCCACACTATTTTTTTATTATTAGTCATTCTTCCCACACTTTGTGAGTTAATATACCACACATTCTGATTATGCTCAGGATTCAACAGACCAAGTGGTCAAATATGACAAATATGAACAAATAGGAAAGGTTATAATAATACAATGATTACTATGCTAGTTATGTGCAAATTTAGAAACATAAATAAAATCATTTATTAAATAAATATTAAAATAAATAAAGAAAAAATATTATTTGTTACACAGTGTAGATATGGATTAAATAAATTAGCAGTACACTTCTTGAAGCCTACATTTTTATTTATTTTATTGTTTTAATTCGATTACATACCTACAATTAAAATTGATAAATATCAGAAATCATTATCTGGCATGGTGTAAATTTTGCCAATTGTTGTACATAGGTCTTAAATTAGGATTTGTTATTTGGGGGCTCTGTGAGGTGACTATATTTGTTATTGGTGGTAATCATAGCTATTGCCAGAGGTTAGATTGTCTGGTGGTGAATTTGTCTACAGAGAAGTGATTGACAGCTCTGGCTTGTAACCCTAGCTGTATGTAAGATTGTATTAGCTGTAGTCTCAGCAAAGCCAGATAATAAAAATGTAAAATGTTTATGTTTGCATGTTTGTCAGCAATTAATGCTTTAAAATCGCATTTACATTGGCTTGGGGGCTCATATATGAATTTCCTAGCCTGGTGATGTTACACTGTGGTTAACAACCATGGTACTAGCTTCCTCTGTTCTCTTAATAAGTTCATTAATAAACTGTTCCTGAGTATAAGCAATGGTGTAATAGCAGGACATTACAAATATGTACAGGATGGGAGGGTTTTGGTAGTGATGGTGTGGGGTGGGAACCTGTAATATAGATTAAATTAATATTTACCTGTTTGTAAATGAGTTGAAAACCTCCAGTATGTGAGCTGCGATCATAGCGTCGGTCCAACACTACACGCAGTGTGTCCTCTTGCACGGCAGGGCAGAGTCGTGCAGTGACCGTTGTGGAGGGGGCCATAGTGGGGCTGGCATTGACCTCCATCAGCCAAGGGTGTAGATCTCGCCCTAAGATGAAGTCTGCCCCATAGAGCTCGAAGCTGGCCTTGCGAGGTTCCACACTGTCCTGCACAGTCAGCAGTGTCTGGATCACTGACCGCCTCATGCCCCGAAGCACCACCTCCTCCCACAGCCGACCACGACCCGAGGAGGACAGCCAGGAACGGAACTCAGCACACGACCACATGCATTCAACAGGCAGAGACGGGTCACGAGCTGAGCTTGGCTGGAAATGCTTCTGGATGGAATTGTTGCAGAGATGGACAGAGCTGATAGAGGGAAATATGTTGGGAGGAAGTGAGTAGATTTGAATTTCAAATGACGGTCTTTCTATTCTATTCAGGCATACAGTACAAAAGTCAGAGATCTGGAGATACAAGGTACAGTATTTACACTAATTAACATTAACTACAATACAAATAATTATTAGCACAATATAGCAACAATACATTATGAGATGGAAGGAAAATGTGTGTGGTTACTCTGCTCTTCCATATACCAATGTGTTAGCATTGTTCTGTTAAATGACTGTTTAAGTTAAGGTAAATAGAGCAAAAATATTAAAAACTTCAAGAAATCTATAGAAATATAAAGACTATACAAACTTATCAATACATATAAACTTATCTATACTTAGAATTCTACCTGAATAATAGAGAAAGAGAATGCGAAAGAAAGACACACCTAAGCAGAAAGAAAGTGTCATCATTTCCTTCCCAGATTCTGAGAACGACTGCCCATTCGGGTGGATTTAAAGGGGGGGAATTAAAGGGTGAATTTAAAGGGCAGATTTAAAGGGTTGATTTAAAACATCTTTAGTGAGAACAGTGTGAAACAATCTCACCTGTCCAGTCTGTGTGTGGAGTAGGGCTGGGTGGAGAAACGCAGGTAACACTCATCGTAGAACCACACTGTGAGAGGGTTCCAGTCAGTGACCAGGAACCACTGGCGCAGATCGAATTTAGTGCCATGAACCAGCAGAGGGCGCTCCAGGTACTTCTGCACCACCCACTTACTGTCCTTAACCAGAGCGGGGTCACTGTCTACAAAACTCAGCACCTCGTCTAACCTGTTCATACACACTACACCTAAAACACGAGAAAACGAGCATGACAATGAGGAACGCATTAAACCCACAGCCAATGCACTGCTCCCCTTTGCACAAATGTCCCAAGCACTTGCTAACAAACACACACACACACACACACACACACACACACACACACACACACACAGACACACATACATATATGTTGGGCTCACCCCTGCCTCTTGACAGTGCCCCTGGTTTGATAATCCAGATGTTACTGACTCCATCAGTCTCCATTTGTGGACAGATCTTCTGCAATCGAGTTAACATGCACCTACAGCGCTTTGCATATGCACTGCACCCCTCCATTGTCACACCATCACTATATAGGCAGGAAACAATATATATGTATAGACAAATGAATAAATCAGCAATTACTTCATTACTGTACCAACAGACTCATCAATCTGAGGCTGACAATTCAGTTCTGGACAATTAGAATCAGTGAGAATCTGATATAATATATAATACACATTTTTGGACAGAATGACATTTTTTTTATTTCCTTAGGGACAATAAGGTTTTTCTGATTCTGATTCTTGATTATTCCAAATATCAGCTCGTTAGGTCTGATGCATGGCAACAGACGTCATTAGTAAATGTCAGCTGGTGCCAATTTCAAAGCTTTACAAATACTCTGACTCTTCAAACCTTGTGCACACACTTGTGGACACTCAGCAACCATGCTTTCCTCTAAGCAGCTGTGTAAGAATCTGAAAATGAAAGTCAGTAAATTCAGCTGCGGCTAATAACATGGGGCGGCTTTTAAGACATAAATGAACATTTTCAGCAGCTTATAGAATGGGGCGGCTTATAATGTGAGATGGCCTATCGTTGGGCAAATATGATAATGATTATATGTTTGGGAGGATCAGAGAAGATTTTCATATTGGGCAGTATAGATTGTATATACATGTAAATAGCTTTATACTTAAGGCATATTTGTGTCTTCAACAGTTTATTAATTATTTATTTTTTGGGTAGAGAATAGGTTAATGTGGTATGTGAATGTTTGTACAAATTTAAACTAAATCGTCCTCAGCTCCAATATTGCAATTTATAGAAATGAACCTGCAAAGACAACCTGTTATGAATTTACTGTTTATTGTGTTGCCACAAGTATTTACATGTATAGTCATTAAGTTTATATCATTTTATATCATTAAACATTATAATTGGGCCCCAGGGAGCATTGTACTCACTGAATAACGAGGTAGTAGTTCTGAATAAAGTCAGCCCACTGTTGCTCTGAGAGGAATGCAGGAGAGTCCAAGGCCACGTCTATATCACTGTGTTCATGACTGTTCAGATACTCCTGACATACGTGTAGTGCTGTGTCAATCAATTCAGCTCCAACCTTGTGATTGGTTTGCCTACGTTGCTTATCAACACCTACAAACAACACAGACAATCTGCATATTTGCTTCTCTTTTCTCGTTCTCTCTCTCTCTCTCTCTCTCTCTCTCTCTCTCTCTGTAAATACAGTTTTATGTAAATGTTTGGGCACCCATTGATAAATAACAGATTTTGGGGATATTGTAATTGAAAGGATGCTAACACATTCTCTTTAGGACATGGAAAAAAGGAAGGAAGAATGGTTTCCCCTAAATACCATCAAATTCTGGAAGCAAACATCACACCATCTGTAAAAAAAAAAGCTGAAGCTAAAAAAAAGGATAAGCTTCTACAACAGGACAATGATCCTAAACATACCTCCAAATCCACCATGGACGACCTGAAGAGATGCAAGCTAAAGCTTTGGAATGGCCATCACAGTTCTTTGATTTAAACATCATTGAAAATTTGTGGGTAGATCTTAAAAGAGCTGTGCATGCAACACGAACAAAGAATATTACAGAACTAGAACGTTAAAGTAAATTAATTGAAAGACTTTCAGCTCTAAAAAGCATTTGCAAGCTGTGATATCTGCCAGAGGAGGTGTTACTAAGTACTGGTTATGTAGGGTGCCCAACATTTTGCAGAGTGCCGCCATGATGTTTTTTTTATTTATTTATTTTTTATCTTTGTTTAAGTTTTGACATAAAAAATAACTGTGCATCAGTGTTTGCTGAAAATATTGTGCCTTTTGTTCCATTTGCTAGAGAGACTGTGTGGGAATCACTGGGTAATTCACGATACGATACAATACGCGATATGTGGCCCACAATAACGATAATATCGTGATACCGTGATTTTGTGATAATCGATATACTGTATATATATATATATACATATATACCTACAGTAGTTGTAACCGTGTCTATTAGTGATTAGTGATTTCCGATCATTGTGAACACACTACTGCACACAGTGACCACAACAAAATTTGTCCTCTGCATTTAACCCATCACACGTACACACGTGGAGCAGCAAGCAGCTATCAACAGCGCCCGGAGAGCAGTGAAGTGGGGACGGTACGTTGCTCAAGGGTTCCTCAGTGGTGCCCGAGCTGGGACTTGAACCTGCGACCTTCGGATCTAATCAGTCCTAACCACTAGGCCACCACTGCCCTACGTGCGCTACACTCATATAACTGTCTTCAGAAATCAGAAGTTTGTTTTAAGTCGTTTTATACCTTTTAGGGAACAAACGATAACTCATGCTGACCGTTTGCTAGTACTGTCATTCAATCACTGTGCAGGAGAAAGACGCACAGAGAAACGACTTCCACAAAATAATCCACGCTCTGTCCCAATGTTCTAAAAGCCAAACTAAGACTTTAGATTTAAATTTGACTGGGGTGTCTAAGCTATATCGATATTGGCGTCGGCATACCATTAACGTAATGTGTGAGCAAGGACGACGATATATCGCAATATTGATATTGTGGCCCACCCCTAGTGTTTACATCTTTTCAATTAAAAAAGGACCAAAATATGTTATTTATCAAGGGGTGGCCAAACTTTTGCATAAGACGGTGTATATATATATATATATATATATATATATATATATATACAGTCCTGTGAAAAAATTAGGACACCCTATGAAAGCCTGTGTGTTTCTGGAGATATGAATATTTAATCTTAGTTTTAACAATACTGGGAGATTCAAGTAATACAAATAAATGTATTGCTACTCTTGATGTTGGAGGTGTGCAAGAAGAAAACCTTTGCTCTCTAAGAAAAACCATGACCAGACTGAAGAGAGAACCAGAGAGAACATATACAAATATTTCTGGAGTAATATTCTTTGGACAGATGAGTCTAAAATTGAATTGCCTTGACACCAGAACAAATGGCATGTCTGGCGTAAACCAAATACTGCATTCCAGGAAAAGAAACTCATACCAGTTGTGAAGCATGGTGGTGGAAGTGTCATGTTTTGGGAATGCATTGCTGCCACTGTATCTGACCAGCTCACCATCATAGGATCCACCAGTTCTACAGTGTAACAGAGTGTGTTTGAAGGCCATGAGACCATCTGTAAGAACATTAAAGCTGAAACGGAACTGGACCCTGCAACAAGACAGTACATTCACCAAGGACCGGCTGAAAAGAGACCTGGAGTGGTCGAGTCAAAGAACTGATCTTAATCCCACTAAGATGCTGTGGGGTGACTTGAAACTGACTGCACATGCAAAAAACAGCTTAAACATTTAACAGCTTAAAGAAATCTGCATTGAAGAGTGGGGCAAACTTTCCTCAGAAGGATTAGTAGATGGCATCTAGAAGAAGCATCTCACTGCGGTTATTTCAGACAAAGGAGGTAACACTAGCCATTATGGGTCGGTGTCCTAACCTTTTTCCTTGCTTAGAATACACATTTCTGTTGATGTTTTATGTTTAATGAATAAATCAATGTTATTTTTTGTAGTTTACCTGCAATTAAATCACTTTCTGTTTCATAAATAAATAAAAACAAGATTTGACATTTATATTTTAATAAAGAACTGAATATTTAATCCTATTTTTTCACATGACATATAATATATGTAATATGTATATATTACTGTACATATACAGTTTCCTGACACTTCCTCTATGGAGAAACTAGTTGCATGCATTGCTCAGGTGGGATTTTGGTCTTCTGTAGGCCCCTTATACTGTAGGAGCTTTAGTCCTTTTCCATAGATTTTCTACAGGATTCAGGTCTAATCTAAGAGCTGTATTCTCTTCCTCTGAAACCAATTGAGAAATTTCTTGGCTTGTGTTTAGGATAATTGTCTTGCTGAGACGTCCACCCTCGTTTCATCTTCATCATCCTGGTAGATGGCCACAAGAACGTCTCTGTACATATTTCCATTCATCCTACCTTCAATTATATTGAGCGTCCCAGTGCTGAAGGCTGAAAAATAGCCTCACACCAAACTTTACAGTTGGTATGGTTTATTTTAGGTGACCCTCAAACATTGTGTGTATTATCGCATCCAATTTAAATTTGGTCTCATCTGACCAGACTATACTCCCAGTATTTCACCGGCTTGTCTAAACGTTGTTCAGCAAACTTTAAACGTGCATAAACATGCTTTTTCTTCAGCAATGGAGTCTTGCATGGTGAAGGTGCATACAGGGGAGATGGCGGCATTTCTGGATCATGTTCACATATGACTTCTTTGCACAATACAGATTCAGCCTGTATTTGTGAATGACATGGCACACTGTGTTTATAGACAGTGATTTCTGAAAGTGTTCCTGAGCTTCAACCAGTGATTTCCATTACAAAACCATGACTGTTTTTAATACAGTGCCATCTGAGGGCTCATGGGCATCCAACATTGATTTTCGGCCTTGTCCTATTATGTAATGTAAATATTGAGATATTCAAGGTTTTCACACTATGGATGGATAGATAGATGGATGGATGGATAGCTAGATGACTGGGTGTGTTACCCTGAGACTGTTTAGCATTATAGCGCTCTGATCTGTCCACCTCTCCTTCTCCTCCAGCTCTCTCCACCACATAGCGCAACAGGCTCGTGCATGCAGTACGTCTGAAGTCCTCTGTAGGGTGCAAGACAAAAGAACATTTATATTTAACTGATTGGCACACATTCTGTGGGTGAGACTTTGAGCTGAACGTGGATTTGCACTAACCAGTAAAAACTTGTTTTTCATCCTCGGCCCCCAGCCTGTAACAGCGTGGGAAGAAAGTGTCAGGATCAGTTGAGTCAAACCACTGGAGGTTCCTCAGACTCATACACAACCCCACCTGAGAGAGACAGACAACGAGAGAGCGAGACAGAGGGTGGGAGGTACATACACTGTTCGTTACATGTAATGTCATACATGAGATTTAGTAGTGACTTTATGTTGCAGTGAGATTGATGTATGTGAAAAGGCTTGAGAGGGACCTTGGTAGTGAATGAACCAGCTTTTGCGTAGTGGTTAGTGATCTGGTCTTTTCGTAATGACAGACAGTCGACTGTGTCCCTCCTGGTTGTCCAGTAGAAATAAGTTGGCTCATTGCGCACCAGGCGAGACTAGTAGGTGTGTAAAATAAAATGCAAAAGAAAGTCATACAGAAGAAAAATTACAAAGACACAAGGATAAAGGAAAAACATTGAAAAAAGTAACATTTGCCAGAGTGACAGAGAATACAATAATGTCATAGATCACCATGAGATCAGACATATCATTAGTGTCATCTTCCCTGTTTCCATCCTGTCCTCGATCTGTACCTGCACAGAAGCAAAACGATGACATTTTCTCCCCAGGGACAATGAAAGTGATCTGTGTAAATGTGTGTGTGTGTGTGTGTGTGTGTGTGTGTGTGTGTGTGTGTGTGTGTGTGTGTGTGTGTGTGTGT
>JBBIGC010000104.1:14518381-14528776 GCA_037576955.1 Lepidarchus adonis
ATACTTATTTGCTATGGATTGAGAGCGGAAAAAGAAAAAAAATAAATATATATATATATATATATATATATATATATATATATAGGACCGGTACCGGCTCGCGGCCCAGTTCGAAATGCTCCATTATTTCATAAAAAATCTAAACTACCTAATTTTATGTTTTCAAATCAAATTTGTCTTATAGATTTTTGAAAGTAGACACGCTATCCCCTCAGGACAGCATTGCCTGCTTACTTGTACAAAATAGATAAACACCACCTTCACTGTTTAAAATTCTAAGCATTTGGACATGAACTTTTAGATTTAAATGCCTATATTAATTATGAAAAACATACACTGTATTTCCAAAGTATCTAGACACCTTGGGTAATAACTTAATTTGACTGCCTGACTTTGGGCACATGGTGTATAATAAACAGCATTGTAAATCTGCATTTTCTCATAATGGAAGGTCTCTCTGCTGCGTGCGTCTGTTTTTTTTTTCCATTGTAGAGACTATGACCTGTCTTACCTGTCTCTCCGCGCCTGTATCGGCCTCTGGACAGCCTTCCTGTGTTTGCTTCTGGTTGCCACGGATGCCAGCTCTCTGGTCTGTTACATCACCCGCTTCACTGAGGAGGCGTTTGCTTCCCTCATCTGCCTCATCTTCATCTACGAGGCCCTGGAGAAACTTTTGCATCTGGGAGAACTCTATCCCATCAACAAACACAGTGACCTGGACAAACTCACACTCACATAGTGAGTGCAACACAAACACACACTCACACACACTTTCATAGCCCAACAAGCTCAATATTGCTATCATATTTTTTTGACATATTTTGAAGCACACCCCTAGTTAGCATTTCATGAATAAAATGCTCTAATGCATATCTTTAAAATTTACCATGACAAAATTTGAATGTTAAGTAATAGATTTTTACAATAATTACAATCATTGAATTTCTTATTTCAATTCTTGGAGAGATATGAGCGGAAGTTACACTTAATTTTTTTTTTGTACTGTACTTAAGTGCAGATTTGTACCCAAAAGTACACAAAAGTATTGTTAACTGTTTTCTATCTGCCTGCAGCTGTAAGTGTGCAGAGCCTGACAACCCCAGTAATACGACTCTGACACTGTGGAGTGAAAGAAACATCACAGCTTCCACAGTTCCCTGGAGCAATCTCACTGTGAAGGTAACAGCACTTTAAAGAGTCCATTAGTGTCGCTCTGTGTTCTCTGTTCTCTACTGCTGCCTCAGTACTAGAGCATGGCTACCTGACCTGAACACGACTGGACCCGACGGGTCAGGTCCGGTTTAGACAAATATTTCACAATGGTTACTCAGCACAAAAAAATTTAATCATTAAAATAGTAAAGGCTACTACACAGTGAAGCTCCAAAAGGTCTCACATGATGCAATTGTAAAAGTATTTGTTAATAAAATATACAATACGCTGGATCGTTTGCTTTTTCCCTGTACACAGGGATTTGTTTGCGTAGCCATGACAACGTGAACATTAAAATTCCAGCCATGTTTGGACAGAAACACATGAATGTAGGTCGGGTTCGGGTCGGGCTCAGTCACAGCTCTGTCGGGTTCGGGTCGGGTTCGGACAGAAAAAAAGGGCCCGATCAGCACTCTACTCAGTAAAAATGCGCTCAGTATGTATGTGTGTGCATGTGTGCGTGTATGTGTGTGTGTGTAGGAGTGTTTAGATCTCCACGGTCACTTTGTTGGGACGGCCTGTGGTCATCATGGCCCCTACACACCGGATGTGCTCTTCTGGTCGGCCATCTTGTTTTTTTCCACCTTCTTTCTGTCCAGCTTCCTCAAGCAGTTCAAGACCAGCAGATATTTTCCAACACGGGTAAAGTTTGAAAAATGCGTACACACATCTATTCACACTTGTGCATCTGTTATGCAGAAAACACCCATATTGTAATGATATTGCCACGTTTGAGGGCCCTGTGTGACTTCATGTCTTTTATGTAGAATGGATAAAGCAAAGAAGAAATTTGCTATCGTCAAAATCTCATCTTTACTCTTGCTCGTTTTTTCAAGTCAGTCTTGATATAAGTACATACTGATGCAAAATATTCTCAATTTTGTAACTCAAGGCCTTTCTCTGTGTGTGTGTATGTAAAGGTGCGGTCTATGGTTAGTGATTTCGCTGTCTTCCTCACTATTGTCCTTATGGTGCTGATTGACTATGCCATTGGAATCCCATCGCAAAAACTACAAGTGCCCAGCAATTTTAAGGTACACGCATATATACTCATACACTCTCTACACAAACACACTCCTTAACATTGTTAGAAGTGTAACACATACATTTAAAATTTGTTTGCGAGTTACTGCTAATTTTGTTATAGCCAACAAGGGACGACCGTGGCTGGTTGATTAACCCCATTGGCCGGAACCCATGGTGGACAGTTCTGCCAGCATTAATACCAGCTCTGCTCTGTACCATACTCATCTTCATGGACCAGCAAATCACCGCTGTCATCATCAACCGCAAAGAGCACAAACTGCTGGTGAGACACTGTGGGTGTGAGTGTGTGTCATAACTGTCATAAGTGCAAAGTGGATATTTTCAGGGGTTTAGAACTACTCTGTGTACTCTCTTTGTCTAAATATGTTCAGCATGCTTATAAAATACAATTTTTAATTGCTTGATATTTTCAGAATGAAGTATAGCCTACATCAGATATGCAGACATCAGAATGTCACAGTATGTCATTGAATTGAATGTTGTCATATAATAGGGCAGTGGTGGCCTAGTGGTTAGGACAGGTTCACAGGTTCAAGTCCCAGCCCGGGCACCACTGAGGAACCCTTGAGCTCCCCGGGCGCCTCTGTTCATCACATGTGATGGGTTAAATGCAGAGAATAAATTTCCCACTTCTGAGACTATAAGGGATAATAAAAAAATAAATAAAATATCTGTGTCATGTTGAAATGCACAGTAAAACAATACAGGAGCTGACTGATATTTACCTTTTGTAGCTGCATAGACCATAATTAGGTAATTTAACTACACTGATAACTGCAGTAATGGATGCATACAAACTTAGAAGAGACCAAATGGTTTTGACACAGAATTGTGCAAAAAATTAATTAATGAATAATCACAATTTCATCAATAATCATAGTTTTATTAAAGTATGTTTCTTCTTTTCTGTAGAAAGGCTGCGGGTACCATTTAGACCTGTTGATGATGGGGGTGATGCTGGCGGTATGTTCTATAATGGGCTTACCGTGGTTTGTGGCAGCAACTGTGCTGTCCATCTCTCATGTGAACAGCCTGAAGCTGGAGTCAGAAAGTGCTGCTCCTGGAGAGCAACCTCGCTTCCTGGGCATCAGAGAACAAAGACTGACTGGCCTAGTCATCTTTCTGCTCATGGGCTGCTCAGTATTAATGACTGGTGCTTTACAGGTAATCACTTTTTAGTTTAATAAAGCCGCTAAACAAAGCAGGGATTTTTCATCTCGAGCAGAAAGGGAACAGTACATACAGGGCTGCGTAAAAGAAAAAATATCCAAAAATATCTATGGATTTGCTTCTATTTGTACAGCTATATTTATCTCTCCAACCTCTAAAATTGATTTGTTCAACTTTGCATATGGAATATAACTTTACTGTTGATAAAATAAAGCTGTTGTTGTAACTCCACTATAAATTCTGTGATCTAATTACTAACATAAAAATGTCTGAGGCTGTGAATTATTTTCATGCTACATAATTATGTTGATATTTAATTGATAAATCAATAAAGGTTTGATAAAAAAAATTATGCTTGTTGTGTTTCCCCAGTTTATCCCCATGCCGGTGCTATATGGAGTCTTCCTGTATATGGGTGCCTCCTCTCTGAAGGGCATTCAGGTACTGCCCACTGCTCCAAACACAGAGCAACCTGTTTGTAGGGCACACACCTGTATTCTTAAAACTCAGTTAATGTTTCACACATTGTCATTCTGACTGAAAATTTTAGATTAACTGTTTATATAGGACGTGATTGTGGAGTTTCATGCACTGCTGCAAGTGTGACATGCACAAGTCATGCACTTGTCGTCTTCAAGGCCTTTGTTTGGCATGTGACCATTTTTGTGTTGATAAGCTTGATTTTTGATGTCCAGTTGAGTTTGGGAGTCACTTTCTTTAAAAACTTATGTCAAACATGCATTTGCAGAAAGGTTCTTTGCAGAAAGGTTCATACTGGACGTTCTCTCTTTCTCTGTGCCAGTTCTTTGACAGGCTGAAGTTGTTTGGGATGCCAGCAAAGCACCAGCCTGATTTTATCTACCTTCGCCATGTTCCTTTGAGGAAGGTCCACCTGTTCACTCTCACTCAGCTTACCTGCCTCGTACTGCTGTGGATCATCAAGACTTCCCCAGCAGCCATAGTATTCCCTATGATGGTAGGGTCTTTTACTTGCACCTTCTTTATTTAACTAAATAAAAGAACCTGGCAATTATTCACTGTCTTACCTAGTATTTTGTAGTACTAATGAGTATTTTTTGTAGCTAAATATGAATGTTTGACTGTTTTATGTGATACCAGGTGCTGGCATTAGTGTTCATTCGTAAGCTGCTGGATTTCTGCTTCAGTAAACGGGAGCTCAGTTACCTGGATGATCTCATGCCTGAGAGCAAAAAGAAGACACTTGATGATGCCTCCAAAAAAGCAGAGGAGGTACTACAGCCAGTCATCAAACACCTATAAAACATGTAGTACAGATTGTTCAGTGGTGTATATGTATATGCTGAGTGTATATGTGTGTGTCTTCTTCTGTCTGATGTAGCAAGAGTCACAGGAGATGTTAGTTGATGACTCTGAAGACAAAAGCATAGTGGAGATCCCGATGGAGAGTTGCAAACCTCTGCATTCAGCTAAAACACCAGACCCTATGTAACGCTCTTTCTTTCTCTCTCTCTCTCTCTCTCTCTCTCTCTCTCTCTCTCTCTCTCTCTCTCTCTCTCTGTGTCTGTAAACATAACCATTTATTATACTAACACCCTGTTTCCTTAAGATATACCAACACCCTGTTTTCCTAATACTTACTCCTATCCTCATGTCCCCTGTTCTCCTTTCCTCTTTTCTTCACTCCATCCCTCTCCTTTGTTCTCCTAGGACTGACCCCTCTGATATTAACATCTCTGATGAAATGTCTAAAACTACTGTGTGGAAATCTCTTAGCTCCAACCTAAAGGACACTAGTCGTCCTGCAGGGCACACAAAGGCAAGGATACACACACACACACACACACACACACACACACACACACATATATATATATACTTTTTTCTTCCTTGATATGTGATATGTCATAGCTCATCTTTACTCGCATCTCATTTCTGCTTTTTTACCTAATGGATTTCATTTTGTCGTCCAGGTTTTCTCACTTTACCTCAAATTTAAATTTATCAACAGCTCAGATATGTTAATGGTGCCACAAAATGCATTGATTATGTTTTTTTATTGTTAACTGATGTCTGCATACAAGGTATGTGACTTTGGTTGGATAGAAAAATAACCAAAATTAAATTTTAATGAACTGGAATTAGAATGAATAAGTGCTCATGAGTCTTTGATGGGCTCTGCTCTGATTGGAAGTAATTGTACAGTATTCTCATGAATATACAGTACACAGCCTAAAAATAGCAGCTTAGTTATGTAATTTAGTTAAAGTTGTCACTTAAACTTTCAGTTTAGAATGACAGCATCAAGAGTCAAAAACAGATCAAATCAAATCCATGACGATCTACTTACAGGCTGAAGTTGTGCGCAGTAAATTAGGAGAATTGCGTCTCTCCTCAGGGCCAAACACTAAGGTAAGTTTGCTCAGTCCAGAGTGAAATGGAACGAGCAAACTAACAGCTTTAAACAGAAGTCGTGTTGGATCCTGTTGAAGATAAATGGCAGTCAGATCTCTTGGTAAAGTTAGGCATCCACTGTAAAGTGTAAAACTACACATTTGTGTTTGTGGTCTAACATTTCCTTCTGTGAAAGCACCATGACTAGAATGTGTGCTGGTTTATGTGCGGTTGTGCTCATAAGTTTACATACACTGACAGAATTTATGATTTCTTGGCCATTATTAAAGAATATGATTGATAACACGAAAACTTTTCTTTCACTCATGGTTAGTGTTTGGCTGAAGCCATTTATTGTCAAAAAGTTAAACATAATGAACAGAAACTACTCAAATGTCCCTGATTAAAAGTTTACACACCCTGGTGATTTGGCCTGATAACATGTACACAACTTTACACAAACGGGTTTGAATGGTTATTAAAGGAACCATCTTCACCTGTGATCTGTTTGCTTGTAATTAGTGGGTGAGTATAAAAGGTCAATGAGTATCTGGACTGAACCTTCATCTTTCATCCAGTGCTGCACTAATGTTTTTTGGATTCTTAAGTAATTGTCAAAGGATCTGCAGGAAAAGGTAGTGGAACTCTGTAAAACAGGAAAAAGACAAACCTCAAACCTTCTGACACAAAGTCATTTAGATGATGAGACTAAAATGTAACTTTTTGGCCACAACCATAAATGCTACATTTAGAGAGGAGTCAACAAGGCCTATGATGAAAGGTACACCGTTACTGTGAAACACGGTGGTGGATCAGCGCCATTTTTTCAGTTTTAAGTATTAGTGGGATCTTTGTTATCATTTTGGGTTTTATGATATAAATAATGTGAGCCTCTTAATTTTGATGTTCTTTGAATTCATGTAGTGAATAAAATGATATAGTGAATTTGGCTAACAGAAAGTGTTCAGTATTCCCTTCAGTATAAAAAATAAAAGTCAAGTCAAGTCAATTTTATTTATACAGCACTTTTTATAACTGACATTGTCACAAAGCAGCTTTACAGAGTTTATAGAATCCGGGTCCGAGCCCCAATGAGCCAAAGGCGACAGTGGCAAGAAAAACTCCCTAATTATAGGAAGAAACCTTGAGAGGAAACAAGACTCAGAGGAACCCATCCTCCTCATGTTGACACCGGAGAGTGATAAAAAAGTCCTTTTCGGGCCAGTGGAGTGGGGGTGGGTGGTGATGTTGTGTTTATAAAAGTGTGGGGATGAAATGGCACTAGATAAATATTAGTGGTGACTCAAGAGTGACTCAAAAATCATGATGTCAGCTGACTTGCTCCTGTTGGATTAAATCTAATTAATTCTGTTCGTTTAATCTGTCTTGGAAAAATTCAGATATACTAGCCTAGGTTAAATGCATTTTTTTTGTGGGGGGCTGCATTTGTTTGGTGGCTATCAAGCTTTAGCTAACATATAAAAACCGATTGAGTATGAATATAAATTGGAGTAATTGTGTGTGTGTGTGTGTGTGTGTGTTTGTGTGTGCGTGCGTGCGTGCGTGCGTGTGTGCGTGCGTGCGTGCGTGCGTGCGTGCGTGCGTGCGTGTGTGTGTGTGTTTTGCCCTGCAGGATTGCCAGTAAACGGACCCTAAGGACTTTATTATTCAGCCATTGGAAATCAAACGCAAAAACTGATGACAGTTGACACATTAACAGATTCATACGAAATGTACCTTAAATCGTTCTAGCCATGAAGAGTGAATGTATATCTGTGTGAGGTTAGTGTATATGTTTGTATGTACATGTTAATAGAGGAGTAGTGGAGAATCCCTCTTCTAAACCAAACCAGGTTATTTTGGATATATTACTTTGAGCAGACACTGTCTATAACGTCACAGTACTGTGCCATATGTGTGTGGGGGTTTTTTTGTGACATTATTATTAACCTTTAATTTGTAGAGCAATTCCATGAATAATGCTGTAGAATTTTTTAACTTAAATTATTATTAGACATACTACTGTATATGTGTTGTGGTGGATTGTCAAAAAAATATGAATAATCTCAGTAATTAGAGTAATTTGTCTTAAAAATGCGCTTTAGCTGAGTGAATAATTAGTAATATTTTTTAAAACCAAAAAATGTATGTGCCTCAAGATCCAAATTTTCCCAGTGTGATAAAGATGTAGAGATGTATAGACATAAAGAGAGTGTATAGTCAGAATGTATTAAGATGCAATGGTCATACTGATTAATGTGATCAGTGCACTGTATAAGAACCAGAAACTTTCCCTTTTTAGTGATGTTTTGTGTTAGACAGTGTTGAAAATGAGCAATAAAAGGCATCCAGGGTGGACAGTGGGTTAGTGGAGCTTGATTGCTAAAAAGCAGTACTTGGCACCATTTAAAAAAAACCTTCCCATCTTTTGCAGGCACACCCCTTAATATAAGCACTGTATAGGTGAATTAAACAGATTAAATAGCTTTTCAGTGTTAAATCTGTTTCACCTGTGGAAATAAAGGCTCCTCAGGGTTTAGTGGTCAAACTTTCATATAAATTCACACACTACAGTTTAAAAGCCATTTTCTGATATGTGTACGGGACATTTAAAACCGTTTCTTTTAGATACAGTGATACAAAAATTCCATTTTCAGTAAAGGATATTGTAATTGCACTGCTTGCAAAACAGAAACAGTGTATATGAAGCTATTAGAGCATCAGCACATGCTTTTTCAGGTTACTATTTGTTCTTGCATCTTTTCTGTCCATGAATTTCATGGGGCCATAACATAGCTCCAGTCCCGTTAGATTTATAGCAAATTAAGTGGCCGGGTCACTTGTTTTCCTAACATTTAAGCACTTCCTCCCTTAGTACTTTATAAAAGGCCACTCCATTGTTTTTTCACTTATACTTTTAAATATGGGTGCCACTTAAGTTGAGTTTCAGGACTTAACAGTTTTAACCTCAATAAAAGTCTTTATTTGTAGTTGCACTTTGTGTAGATAGACAATAAATATGATTTTCTATTTTAAGAGAATTATTTCAGAGTTTGATTATATATTTATTTTGGTAAAATATCTTTTCTTTTTTGTATGTACTGTGAAAACAGCTCAGTGAATTCTGTAAGATATATGAAGTTCAACATGCCTGGATAACAGAAATGTAATGGAGAAATAGCTGGAATGTGACATCAGATTCCATAAAAATGTCCATTGTGCAATATTTGAACAGCAATGACAATGCAATTAAAACCTGGGTCTCAAAGTCTAATGTCTTCAGTACTGCATCCGTGTTCACATTCAGGGCATAAAGATTGTATATTGGATTATAAAGTACTAAATTAATCCAGATTGTTGGAGCATTTGATGCTCACTAGAATGTGAAGTACGTATAACCAAATAACTGGATATTTTAGGTTGTTAAGTCTTGAGAATGTCATTTTGGCAAAAGCTAAGATGCTTTAACTCAGTTTTTGATTTGACCATTTCTATTGTGTATGTTAATAAGTGCATATTTGTGATGTCCTGAGTATGCATTGCATTACTGTGGTTGCCATTGTCTTCATTACTCAACACTCTCCCATACTCTGCTGTAATCTGCCCACAGTTGATAACTGGTTTAGTTTGTATGAAACCTGCTTATATATTGAGGTTTACAAAAAAAAAGTTGTTTCAAAATCTAGCTACACTTCCAGCTGATGTTATTCATTTCTGAAAATGCAAAATCTGCCTAACCACATTTTTTTTTTCAATGTTACCTCATTCCTGGTATTAATTTAAACCAGCAGCAGCTATATGTGCTTTAGCTTATATTGCCCTCTTCTTGCTCAAACGGCAGATAAAATCTGATAAACACTTCTCACTCTAGTATCTATTGCTATAATTGCATGGGCAGATCCAGTAGAAGTGTATGAAGGGGAAGCAAGGACAAAGTGTGTTTGTGCTGCTGTATTGATTGGTTTGGTAGAACATCAGATTGTTAGGTCAGACGTACTGTCTACAATGGCTGACTTACGAAATGGTATAAATGGTGTATAATAATAAACGTTTTCTATTTCCATGTGCCCTGATTTTGGATTATAGGCAAAATAAAGTATATTGAACATATTGATTTGTCTTGTAATACTTCAGCAATGATGAAAACGAACTGAACTACATTTCATCTGAACACTTTCTTGGTTCTGCACAATAATAAAATGTATAAAAGAAATTTAAGATGAGCTGTCAGTTTTCCATAATACGACTGTTATTTTACCATTACTGTTATTGTCATGAAAGATGCTACAGTGTTTGGCACATTTTGTGTCATAATTACTGTATCTCTCATAACCTTACATATATTAGATTGTTGCATATCAAACTCAAGCAGCTGATTCTTATAATCATATATACATATTCATTTAGTTATCACTTTGGCCTGCTGGAATGATGGAAAAGCCATTGTTCTTCACCAAACTATTCTTGGATGGTTGGACGAAGTTGCTGTCAGTCCTACACACCCACCAGATCCCTTAGATCAGCGAGAGAACAGCGACTGGAGATTCCACCCCCAAGAGGAGTCAAACACCACTCCAGACTCTTCTCCTTCAT